>JASCZW010014346.1:0-23151 GCA_034211315.2 Aedes japonicus
CGAAATTGTTGAATGTGGCTAAATCAACTGTTACCAACGTATTAAAGTATTCGGTGAACGTTTGTCGGCAGCCAGGAAAGCTGGATCGGGGGGAAATCGAAAGCCGGAGGCCACACAGAATACAAAAAGAGTTGCGGAACCCCAGCCTCTCCATCCTCTGTCACAAAGAAGCTGGGAGTGGCGCCTTCAACCGTAGATAAAACTAACAAACGAGCTGGATTGTCGACTTACAAGAAAGTGGTGACTCCAAATCGCGACGATAAACAAAACACGTCGGCCAAAGGCGGCTCGACGGCAACCGGACGGGGAAAGGTAGCAGATATTTTCAAGCACATTAAACTGTCAAAGTTTACGAAGAAATATCTGGTGTGGCAGGCCATCTGTACCTGACTTGAAGAGCAACGATTACATTGCGACCGGAACCGTCAACCAGGAAATTTATCTGAGCGAGTGCCTACAAAAATGTCTACTGCCTTTCCTGAAGCGACACAATTTTTTCGTTCTATTTTGGCTGAACTTTTTGGGGAACTCTCCCAACGTGCGTACAAAATCTTATAGCAGGTGATAAACGATAGACACGACAACTCGTTAAGGAAGCTTAGCTGAATATTTCTCCTGTATTCTGTATTAGCTAAACTTGAAAAAGAAAAAGAATTCGACTTATTAATTAAAACTTTGGTCGACTCACACACATTACTCTTTGACCAAATTTTGATCGTAACACCCTTTACTAACTGCCATATCACGCTGTGCTTAAGCCCGACAGCAAAACCACTAAACATCGTGTCGTGTTCGACGGTTCATGTTGTACGTCAACAGGATTCTCGTTAAATTACGGGTTAATGGTAGGACCGGTCGTTCATTACGTTTTCGCTTTAGGAAATACCCGTTCGTTGCCGACGTAGCAAAATGTATAGGATGCTCACCACTTGCCAAGCGGATCATCTAATACAGTGTATTCTTTTTATACCATCTTCCAGTGAACTCTGTCAAGACATATAAATTGACCACGGTCACCTATGGAACCAGTTCTGCGCCATATCTTGCCACAAAATGGCAACAACGTTTGGGGAAAGACGCACCCAACCGTTGCGAAAATAGTCGGAAAGGATTTCTACGTTTATGATTTAAGTGGGACTGATAATCTGGAGGAAGGGAAGTCTTTTGTAGCCGATTTAATTGATCTTGTCTTGTCAGAATCAAATAAGATATATGACCTACGGGTTAATTGGTACAAGCAAAACTTTTTCTTCAATCCCTATGCAAGAAGAAGTGTGACTGGGACGAGTTACTACCGGAAGAGCTGCAGAATACGTGGAGTAAATTTCGACGAAACCTTGCGGCATTAGTCACTTTCCTTCGCTCAAGATCTAGTCACGGTACAACTACATGCGTTTTGAGAAGCATCTTACGCAGGTTATGGTGCAAGTATATACCTTCGTTGTATTTCGGTCGACGGGGCAGTAATCGTTCGGCTGTTAAGTCGTTTGTATGAAAAGCAGCAGTCTGCAGCAGCATCCACATTCCGTTCCATCCATTCTTTTGGACAGACTCCACTATTATGAAGTATTGGTTAGCTAGTCCACCTTCTCGTTAACAAATCTTCGCGGCATACCATGTTCCAGAGATGCAGTATATAATTAGAAGTGGCGAATGGACCCATGTCTCAGGTGCAGGCAATCCAGCGGACAATATCTCACGCGGAATGATACCCGCACAAGTGAAATATGAAACAGAGTGGTTTGAAGGTCCACTGGGGTTATGGCATGATCGTTCAATGTGGCCTATCAAGTCATTTGTCGGACATTGAACAATCTCTCTCAGAAGAACGATCCATTGTAGCGCTCTTGCTCCGTTCCTCGTTCACCGATCTCGTCCGAATCATTGCTTGCATCCGTAGATTCCTCCACAACCTGTCTTCGCAAGAGTTTAACAAACCAACCGAAGCATTGCAGCCCTTTCTTGTGGGCGGGAGGTGAAGACTTCGTGTATGATCCGTTCACTGCAGTTAGTTCTACAGCACTACCATATTAAACACAAGTGCGTAACATGTTTCCGTAGCAAACCAACCGTTCACGAACAACTAAAGGTAACTAATTTTCCGGCGGCTCGAGTCAAGCAGGTATTCCTAAGAGTTTGTATAGATCTTTGGGATCCATTCTACATCAAATATCCAGTTCATCGAATTGTTTCGGTAAAATGCCCGAACTCCAGAAGGTGCCGGAAAATCGAATGTCAATAAGGGAGTAATTTGATGAATTTGTGCCGAAGATTTGGCGAAAATAAAGGACCCACTATTTTTCGGACTTGTACAATAGGACCAAGTGGACTAAGAAGCGTGACAATATTAAGATCGGAACTATGGTATTGCTGAACGAGGACCTCCTGCCTCCACAAAGGTGGAAACTGGAGCGAATAGCAGAAATCTTCCCTGGTTCAGATGGAAACGTCCGTGTAGTAACTTCTGTACAAAGGACGGGTTGTTCAAACGAGCTATCTCCAAAATGTGTGTGTTCCCTATCAAGGACAATGCACCTACCGACGAAGATCTCTGAATTCTTCCATTGGTTATGCCTTGGCAACGCAGGGGTCTTCATCTTGAAGGCATCAGCTTTCCAGTTAGGGAACGTCCATTAGTTATGTCATGCAAAAAGTGACTTTTAATGAACCAGGCCTCCGCTCCAGGCAAGTTCTGTTTTTGATCATAAATTCTAGGTAAAGAGCACCCTCTCAATTCTAGCATCGATTGGTGTCAGCATTCCGCACCAAAGGATGAAGGATTTCTCCAACGGTACCGGTAAGAACAAAGCTGCTAAGAGTTTGCGTGCTGAATTCCGTACAACTGGTATAAGGGTGTTTCGATCAAAATTTGGTCAAACAATAATGTGTGTAAGTCGATCAAAGTTTTTATTAATAAGTCAAATTATTTTTCTGTTTCAATTTCAAATAATACATAATACAGGAGAAATATTCAGCTATGCTTGCTCTTTATCAAATGCAAATTTCCGGGTCTTTTGTTTAACACCTGCAATAAGAATTTGTACAGTTTGTTCATTTTATTCGCCGCAGAACGCCAGCTTGCCTTGAACTGTTTCTCGTTCACAACAGCTTTGTGAGTCTTCTTAAGGTTCTGCTTGATGATGGCCCAATATTGTTCGTTGGGGCTGAGCTCTGGTATGTTGGGAGGGTTCTTGTCATTGGGCAGCACTTGAACGTTGTTTGCAGCATACCACTCCATGGCCTTTTTTCCGTAATGGCAAGATGCCAAATTCGGCCAAAATAGAACGGAACAATTGTGTCGCTTCAGGAAAGGCAGTAGACGTTTTTGTAGGCACTCATTCAGACAAATTTCCTGGTTGACGGTTCCAGTCGCAATGTAATCGTTGCTCTTCAAACCACAGGTACAGATGGCCTGCCACACTAGATATTTCTTCGCGGACTTTGACAGTTTAATGTGCTTGAAAATATCTGCCATCCCTATCCGTCCGGTTGCCGTATAAAATTGCTGTCCAGGAAGCTGTTCAAAGTCTGCCTTGACGTAAGTTTCATCGTCCTCTACCACGCAATCAAATTTCGTCAGCATCGTCGTGTACAACTTCCGCGATCGTACTTTGGCCGACGTGTTTTGTTTATCGTCGTGATTTGGAGTCACCACTTTCCTGTAAGTCGACAGTCCAGCTCGTTTTTTAGCTCTATCCACGGTTGAAGACGCCACTCCCAGTTTCTTTGCGACATCTGAGGTTGGGGTTCGTTTCGGACGGAGAGGTTGGGGCTTAGCTCGAAACAGCGGGCAAATCTTTTTGTCGTCGCTTTGGCCTCTCGCTTTCGATTTCCCCTCGATCCAGCTTTCCTGGTTTAATACGTTGGTAACACGTTGGTGATTTAGCCACATTCAACATTTTCGCCAACTGATTTTGATTTTCGCCATGCACGTGCAAAATTTTGATGCGTTCCTTCTCTTCGATGACATTTTGACAACAGAAGTGCCAATCTCAAAATCGAAATAGAGGCATGGTGCTACATGCACACATCTTCAAATGGAGAGGTGTGCAATGTTTTTTGATGCACGATGAAAGGAAATGCATCAAGTTTAAGTCGACCAAATTTCGATCGAAACACCCTTCATATGGGCTCTTCATTATCTGTCACTTCCTCCATATGGCCCATAATCCTTTTTTTTTCTTAGCGTTTCAAGCTTATTGCTTTCACAATTAGCTTATTGCGTGCCTCAACTTAGTGTTCTAAAGGCACTTCCACAGTTGTTTATTGAGAGCTATTGATGCTAGGTACCATTTTTGCATAAGTATGATTGTATAGCAAATACAATCATAGCCCAGGGAGTAGAGAAATTTTCTCTAATTAAAAATTCCTATACCAGACCGGGAATCGAACCCAGTCACCTTCAGCATGGTATTGCATTGTAGTTGTGCCTTTACCGACTGAGCTTATGGAGAACCCTGTTTTATCTTTGGACAGATGCTGAAACCTAGGAGATGAATTATATCATTATAACCTTCGGTTTTGGTGCATGAATGTTTCTGGTTTCTGGTGCTTGAATATTCGAATTTATCGAATTACGTCAGAAAAACAACAAAATGAAATCTTTTTCACTCGATTAGCCACGAACCATAACTAGTAAAGTGTAAACAATGCACGGGAACTGACAGTTGTAGTTGTTGTTGTTTATTTTCACCATTATTCAAAAAAAAAAAACTGCGTCTCAACGTAAGTGTTACGAATCACCCCGTTTGACGGTACTCTTTTCATTCTCTATCGGTGTACTGGCGATGATGCATGGTTGTTCAATCTTCTAATAGGTGTATGCATGTCAAGGTGCAGGTGCTGAATGAACAACGCTGGAAAGAAAAAACATAATAATAATAAATAAATAAACAAAGGTGGACAAAAGCTACCCAAAGCTGGATTCGAGGCACCGACCAAGTGCCAGATTTCGCTTGAGGTTCGTGAAATGTATTAGATCATTGTTATCCTTAAAACTAAAGCTGCCAAAATTTATACATTCTTAGACAGATTTCGCTCATTTCTTAAAATGAGTTTTACATAAACCTGCCAGAAATAGGGAAATGGTTGGAAATGAATAATGTAACGACGTTGCACAGCATTAAATTCAACTTCAGTATAAGCACCATTTGTAAACGAAAACGTTGCCAATTAAAAGCTAGAATTATACTATGTGCTTGGGATTGGAAACAGTGCACTATTGAAGCATAATATTGTGCAACACATCGCACTACTTAAGCTCTCCACTGAAATTACAATAATTATTTGCCACGTCGCTCTCACATTTGAATGGGCGAACTGCGAAGAGATCCCGTCCGCACCGATCTGAGTCAGCGGTTTACCGCTATCTCACAGCATCCCTTCATGTGTGTATGTTTTGTTGACTTGAAGTTTGCCGCATTGCAACAGCAGCAACTTTGCGCTCGGTTGGTATAATTGCTTCTGCCGTTGTTTACCGCGATTAATATATAGAGTCTTGGGGAGTTTTGGAATCATGAGGTTTCTGTTTGTAATTAGATGTATGCGGGATGCCTTTAACTGAGCATCCGAACAACAGTATTTAAATAAATGTCAAAATAAGAATATAAATAAAACTTGCCTTTCTCGGGGGGGGAATATCGTTGATGATGATGACGATGTAATAAAGCCTGTCCACGTTCAATTGCGGACACCAAAATAAAAGTAGCAAAAATAAATTTATACATTATTCAACAAAACCGATTGTTTATTTCAAAATAAAGGGGTAATGAGACTTTAGAACAGTTGATTAATATGTTAATCCTTCTTTCTGTAAATTTTTAAAATTTTCTGTGGTATACTCGCCTTTAGGTTCCGTACGGTATCGTCAGATACACCCGCCGTGATCTTCTCTTAAAACCATCTCAATTTTCTCTCTGCCTAGTTTCGAAGAGTTTCCGCCTATCTTCAGCCCAGTACTTCTCTATTGGACAATGTTTTGGACAGTTTGGCTAATTGGCTGTTTTTGGCACGTATTTGACCTTTTGTACCTTATACCATTAAAGGCCGAATTTCACATAGTGACAAGAGGCCAAATCAAGCCAAAACAGAGCTGGAGAGTCGTGGCTCATGATAAACGGTAGCAACCGCTATGGCAGACATTCTTTCTCGTATTGAGAGTGCCGGTAGAGACAAAACTTTTAGATTTTCGACCACAAGTATATATGGCCTGTCAAATCAAATACTTCTTCGGGAATTTGAACACCTCTTTGTCTGGAAATGGTCGGCAATGGTGTTTTTTTGCATTGTGATTTAAAAAACCAGACCCGGAAGTGGCTTAAAGACTTCGTGTACGCATTTTTCGTCGTCCATTATGATACAAAAAAATGTTTGCAAAAATATTGTGTAAAGCAAATTGTGTGAAGACTTTTTGCAGTGAAATTTTGCTTGTCATCATGCATGGGCACTTTTTTCACTTTGTACGCCATCAGTCCTAGCCTTTGCTTCATTTTGACGTAGACTTCGTCTTACGGCAAGGGTAGGGTGTCAATTGATGATCTAAAATAAGTGACCGTCACGAAATATCGGTACAAATTATGCGCTTATAATTTGATAAATGCTCAATAGATGCTTAAGATTTTTACATAAATCGGATGCAAATTTTCTCGCGTATCAAATCAATTATCAACCGTTATACTTTAACACTTTGAAACTATTGATAATAGAGTAAATAAAAGGTAATGTTTTACAAATTTGTTTTGCAGGCTAATTTTACTAAATGCACAGTTCTTCCCTATCACAGATTTCAAATGTAAGCAAAAGAGGTCTCATATCCTGCACTCATTAGTGTCGCAGTACTGGAGTTGGGTAGATCATTCAGCCATCAAGGATCAGCAGCTGGCGATGGCATAAACTCTTAAGTCAGCCCCGATGGCATAAAACCTGTAGCGGCACCTACGGAGCGGCAAGGTTCCAATGTAGATTTTGCACCTGATAGTGGCACGTAACAAAGAAAGTGCACTGTTGACCAACCAAGGGTCAGGTAACTGATTGCTTTGCAGGCTGTTTATAGCAAACCCTTGGCTAGGCAACCGTTGCTAGGAAGCCATTAAATGTGCAGTGGTGTGCTAGGCAGTCGATTCCCAAAGCCGGTGATGATTTGTTGCCAGCCAACAGAGGAGCTAAATAAGGTGGTACTGTGTGTGTTTGTTTCTGTGAAATTCTTAGTAGCCATCTTTATCTAAAGCGCAACGTGCACGATAGATGTAACCTACTTCGTGAAAAGACTGATAAGATTTCAATTCTAAGTAATGCGAACTATTTCCAATCCGTCCTTTTCCAGTTAAATGTTGAGAGAGTTTGTTGATTGATTTTATTCTGAGCTGAGAGTTTGGGTTAATTTAGATGTTTTTACGGTTGCCTTTTTATTTACTCAAATATTTAAAAAAAATACATAAAAGATGAATATTTTCACATATATATTCATCAATCGGTGTTGGAAAATTTTAAAGAATGTTGCGTTCCGGCAAGTATCAAGAAATTCCCTATCACAGACAATGTTATGACATTCAAACATGATATTCTGAAGTAGCATTCTCTGCACATTCCAATTAGTTCTTTTATGAACAGTTATGTTGTGTTAACGATTTGCGTTGAATAAGAGTTTTACTTCTAGGAAGAAATAAGAAATTAAAAGTGAGTATATGCACGAGCGATTTGATGCTAATCGATTTGATGCCAACCGTATGCGTAAATTTCGTAAGTGCGTTATAATTGATCATACGGAAAACCCTCCGAAAAGACCATGTACCGATGCCGGGCGAGCTCTTGGTTATAGGGCGTAACTGAAAGCAGCCAGAGGTAATGCGTTGCCAACAACAGGTTAGGACGCTTGAAAAGGACCTTCATCTCGAGGCCCCATCGTCATTTAAACCAAATGGCCCTTTTCAGGGCCACCAAATGCTTTCTAAAAAGTGTTCATACTTACTATCTAATGCTGGTGTAACGATATATTAGGACCACACCTAAGCTATTTTGGTCAAACTTCGCCTTACGGCAAGGGTAGGAGTCAAATTTGAGATTTTTACATCAATCAGTTGGAATTTTCGCGACTCTCAACCATCAAAAATATCATTGATTATTGATTTTTAATTTCTACACAAATCCTGTGCAATCTACTATGCGATAAGGATGATGGTGAACCGAATCATAAAATCTTCTAACATACCTACTCACTTAATTATGCTAACCCAACGTCCATTTAGAACAGTACCTGCGTTGCACCGTTCCCCTACGAAACAAACGAAACTAATCAAACGTTTAAACGTAGTCTACTTAAACCGGTCGTGTTATACACAACCCCACTGATTTTTTGTACGTATAATGTTGACTTCTCAACCTTGCGAGCAACATTTTGCACTGATAGATTGAGATTTTTTCTCAATAATGGCTACCACTTTCTTGTCCATTTATCGGGAGCATACTTTTCGATTTGTTCCACTTCCAACCTTCCGATCCACAGTTAAGCGCTGGTCAAATGATTTGCAAACACAAAAAACGATACTTTTCGCAAGTTTTAGTTTCTTTGCAAGATCGTGTACCGATAAATTCCGATTTTTCTGCCGTTCATACAAAATGCGTTTGCGCAATTCCACTTGATTCGACGCCATCTTACTGAATGTAACGAGAATGTAAACATGTTGTACCACGAAATAAAGTGGAGAGTTTTAGCTGTCATATAAGCGATACGTTTTAGCAATCCGTGAAATGATTCAAAATCTACACTGAAGGAAAAGTGTCCGAAATTAAACGTGGACAGACTTTATTAGCATTTATTGAAGTAAGGTAACTTTCCATAGAAGTGGAGTAATCTGAAAAACTATTTGATCAGAATTATATTGGTGGCTATGATCATCAAGCACCTGTATGAAGCGCCAAAAACATTTGGGCGGGCCCAAAATCAGAGGAACTTACGTGAAACCCAGGAATAAAGGGAAGACAATTTCTCCTTACAAAAGCAATTTTACACTCACAGCACTAGACTCGATCCCTCGATTGACAGAATAAACACAATAGATGGGTAGAAGAACTCGCCCTCGTTTCGCGAAATGTTAACAATAGGGAGGAGGCAGCTCCATGCTCCCTATCAAAATCGTTTTATATGGGTGCCATGTTGGTCCCTCCTTTTCCCCGTTATATGTTAGGTAATGAATATATAGTGCATTTTGAGCGAAGTAACTTGATTGCTTTCCTTGTATTAGAAAGTTTTGTTGCAAATAATATTAGTAACGGTTATATTCCGTTCTTTATTTATTGTTAAAATGTTGTCCTACATCAAGGGTCAAAATAGATAACTAAGGCTTGTTCGCGACAAAATCTGGACAAATAAAATTTAAAATAAAACAAATTTGCTCTTAGTTCAATTCAAGATGTATTTTTTATTCATTTGATTGTGCATTATTAGTCATCCTAAAGCTAATAACAGTTCCTCAATTAGGCTGCATGAAGAAACTACGAACTTTTGAGTTTACTCCAGATTAGGGTCTGTGCATACTTCTCTGCAACCGATGTAGGTGCTTTTGTCCAAGCTTTTCGAATTTTTTCTATAGCTGTAGCTTGTGGTTTATATTGTGAGAGAATTCTTTCTACACGCTCGATAGGTCGCAGCTCCGGGCAGTTAGGTGGATTCGCCTAACTTTTCTTTGATTCCTTCGCCATTTTGCCTCTCAAAAAATAATGTTTTATGAGAGAACAAAAATCGTTTTTATCCATGTTCAACATGATGCCAAACACGTCAACAACTATCAGCTGTCGAAATAAAACATGTATACTTAAATATGAACAAGCTATAAGGCACTCTAACCTTTTTTGCGGTAACATCACATTTTGGCGATCAAGGAGGTTACTTTTCACCCCTCCTAGTAGTTCGGATTTTCGATGCTTAGCTGTTCTTGCTGTGACGCCATTTTGAGAACTAATGACCAAATGCCAAAACTAAAATATATGCACACGCTCTCAAACACCCTCTTTTTCTTTCGTATTACTGTCCCTTTTTTTTTAAATAGAAAAGCAACTCAATTTTCGTAAAAAGTGGATCTACTCAATTTTTGAAGAAAATTGAGTAACATTTCCGTGTGAGAAAAAGAGACAGGAATACAATTCTACTCAGTCACTGAGTACAATGAAGCGGGAGTGCATATCTCTTTGTGTCCATACATTCAAATTGAGGGTTGTTTGGGTTATGTTTAATTACCCGGTTTTGAGAAATGTGACATGTTTTAGTCAAACAAAACTTGCCCGCAACATCCTTAAGTATGCACTAATTCTTATCCCTTTAATCCCGAGCGTCAACTCCCAAATAACTATTCATAGCAATCTTCTCGTTTTCCTTCCACCACCCAATAACAATTAATTCACATGTGGTCATATGTTATACAATCAACCCACATATGTTGCCATTTTGGCTAGTTATGAGATTTTCACCGCATCCTCCATTCAGCCAACAACATCAAAGGTTAAATGTTGCGAAATTGGTATTCATTGGGATGGCGATCGCATAATTTCATGAATTCGATTCGGGTCGTTCCTATTGTACAACTAGGGTATGTTAGTTTTATTTTCTAAGCACGTGTATTGTTGAGGGTGGAATTATTTCCGAAAAAAAAAATCAATTAATCCGCATGCTGAATCGACTGCAGAAATCGCTGTGGGTGGACGGCATGGTACGGGAGATGCTGGCATTTATGGCCCTCGTTTAAGGGCTAATTAATGCAATTATGGAACTTGGAATGAGATTGATTCCGTTCAATACTGGTGTCCGTATTGTGGATAGTGGAGTAAGGAGAAGGGAAATATTAACGTTTCTCATTTCTAAGGCGGGTGTCCTTTCATTTGTTTTTTGCAAAATGGGTGTGTTATGCTAAAGTGAAAGGGTTTTGAACGCTAATAATTTTTGTTCGATTGTAAACATAACAAATTGTCGTAACTTGCACTCACATCGCAATCGACGGCCATCCGAACTTCTCTCGATCTGAGTGGCTTGGTTGTGTTCCTTCAGAGCAATAGCTATACCCCATCCCGTGTGGTCTACGTTGATGAAAACGACAAAGCCAGGTAAGGAGAGCTCCTCTCCTTCCACCTCCTGGAGACACAGGCTTTAGGTTTGGCTGTTGATGAAGGTTCGAAGCGCATTTATTTCCGTAGGGTTCGTGCCGATGTTGATCGACAAGATGTTTTAGGACGTGTGATCTATTTAAGGAGATTTCTTCCTCTCCCGGCCCTTCAAGTGCGTCGTTCCGGCGGGTCTTTTGCCTTCTGGTCGTCATCTGCTTCGTCTGCTGCTCGTGGAAGTGAAGGAATCAGATTCGTTGCCGTTGCCGCTCGTGCTTTGCGATTCCATTGTAGTATTCGGTTTTTTGAAAACGTAATCCAGTGATACACAGCTTGCGAGCCGAGAACCGTACGACAAAAACCATAGAGTTTTTCGACCGACGGCTTAACGGCGAACTTCGAATAGTCTATCTGAAAGGTGTTTTCACGCCTCATCGCGGAAAACTACTCGCGACGCGGCACAGCGGAATAAAAAACCAAACTTCTGAAACTGTTTCACTCGTGATAAGTGCAATCGAAAATTCGTTTGCACGTCAGTCAGTCAGTCAGTCAGTCAGTCAGACATATTAACATTAATGACTTAATAAGCTTTAGAGGCTAGTCGTTCCTAGAGGCCGACAATGGAATCCTCGTATTTTCTCATGAAAACACAGGAGCTTCTAAGTGCTGTATCTTCGCGTTATTTTATCATCACGTTTGTATGGATCCCATCTTATTGGTAAATTTTGGGCAATGAGAGACCGGAATCGCTAGCGAAGGTGGGCGCTATAGAAGGCAATATTTACGATCAAGAAATCGCTTCTAATGATATTTTCCTATTTTTCGTCAACATTCACTCGTCAGCTATTATCTTCTAGTATTTTATCTTTTCATCTGAGCTTCTAAATACCATGTCCACTTATCAAGTTTGTTATTCATTCCTGCTCGGGCAGTTTCAGGGGCTTCGGCATGCTCTCCACCAGGTTTCTTAGGTGCTGTGGATCAAGCTCTTCCCAGGTGCGCTTCAGGGCTTCAAAATAGTTGAATTTATTGATAACACCTCTTTTGTCAACCCTGACATCTAGAATCCGGAGCATCAAGACATCCGGAAGAAAGATTTGGTCTTCGTCTTCAGTCGTTGTCCTGCTGAAATACGAATTTCTCTTCAAAACCCGTCTGGATCAGCAAAACCTCCAGATTTTCTCGCAGGATGTTGATGTAGGATTCTGCCGCCATTAATCCATCGATTTTCATGAGACAACCCACTCCAATCCACGAAAAACACCCCCAGGCCATCACATTTCCTTCTCCATGCTTCACCGTGCCTTGGATGTGGCGCTCCTGAAGCTCCTCACCCGATCTGCACCACACACGAATCCGTCGCTTTCGATTAAAAAGCTTGCATTTTGATTCGTCCGTCCAGAGAACCATTTTCCAGAACTCTACGGGCTTTTCAGCATGCTTAATAGCAAATCTGAGTCATTTGGCTTTGTTTGCTGATAAATGGCGATCTTGGTGTCCGTTTGTATATCCGTTTTGCACTTGCTGCCTCTGCCTGGGCGATCCTCTACTGATCCGAACGTATTTTGTTCCAGTAGAATTTTCCCAACCGGTGCCCTTGCGAATACTGTACTTCCTAGCGACAGCTCGGTGCAATTCACCGTTTTGCACCAATTTTCGGATACACAAGTTGTGGTATTCAATAATAAGTTAGCTGAATGATCTTGATGAGGGGATTTTATTTGTTTTCACTGCATAGAGGTAATGTGAGCACATCGGTGGGGATGCTTGTCTACACCAGCTATGCTTGACTTGAACTGCCTGTCTGAACCCAGGCTTGCTATGGCTCGTGTATTGTTCACCACATCTTCCTTTTTCTTTCATGGTTGACCGATGGATGATGTAATCTTGCTCCCAGGTTGCCAGGCGAGGGGGCGAATTAGCTGCACCGTTTCCTGTTCTTGTTCAGATGTTGGGTTGTTAATTATGTCATCCACGCCAGTTGTTAATGTTCCTTCATTATGGACTGCTTGTGTAGCAATTTACCTGAGATGAGCCGTATATCTTTCTAGTACGCTGCCGGACACAGGATCGCAAATCTTCACGCGGTTTCCCTTTTTTCTCCATGACATCATATTCCGTTCTACCAAATGTTCTGGTAAGTTTCTCAGCGGATATTAGATTCTGTAACAAGACGCGTTCTCTTTCTTCGATTTCTGAAGGTTTCGCATGGCGCCTGAGGTCTTTTCTTTCTTTCCCTCTGTACTTTAACACAGCATCTCTATCTTGAGCTTTGGAACTCATAGGTGGTGCTGTTTCTATGTCGGTTATTGACCGAATTTTAGACCTGATCAGGCGATTTTGCAATAAAACGGACGTCGCCTTACCTATGATGGAATGTGCAGTAGTGTTGTACATCATAAGGTTCTGAAGCAAATCTGCAAAAACCACGACTTAATGAATGACTGATTTTGAGCCTCTTTAGGAGCTAACTGTTTTGCCTCTCAACTTTCCCATTTGCCGGCGGCCAGTATGGAGCTGTATGGTTCAGTATTATGTTTCTTGAGCGGCAATAGTCTTCAAACTCAGTACTTATGAATTGTCGACTGTTATCTAAAGTGATCGTTCTCGGATAGCCTAGACGCACAAAAATTGGTTCGATTCGCTTAATGGTTTCTTCTGAGGTGATTTTCTTCATGATGTACACTTCTTTGTACCGGCTGTAGTAGTCGACAATCACCAGGAGGTGTTTGTTTGACGGCAGGGGTCCTAGAAAGTCCATTGATACGTCTACCCATGGCTCTTTTGGTATTAAACGACGGCGCATTGGTTTGGGTGCGGAGGGTCTACTGACTAGTCGGCATCCTTCACAGCTTTTAACACTTTTCCTTGCATCTTCATCCATTCCAGGCCAACAAACTTAATCACGTAGGCGCGTTATCATTAATGTCTCAGCCGGATGTCCTTCGTGAGCAAGCTGCAGCATTCTTGTACATAGAACTTGTGGAATGACGATTCTACGTCCACGGATTACGTACCCGAGCAAAGGTTTATACCAAATTGATAGCATGTTCTAATATCTGATTATTACTGTTTGATCACAAACCATGTTATCATTTAGGCTGAATAAACAGCCAAAATAACAAAATAGATATTAAATCAATATTCGTTGGATATCACAATATTAACTTGTTTTATTATCATCGAGTTCATTTTGATAACAAAATTTGTGATACGAACAGATTTTTTGAGATAATTTAAATTATGTTATCAACATGACATCAAATTCATATACTAATAACTGAATTAGTGCTTAGTGATAATCTTCAGCATTCGTCAGCAGGCTGGTAGAATTCAGTAACGTTCGTCAAAAATCGTCTTAAAAAATTGATAACTGATGATAACAAAATTTGTCAATGTTGCTAAATAAATTTATTATACGAATACAAGTGAGTTCAAAATGATATTTGAAATAACAAAACTTGTTACTTATTTGATATCAGTTTGTTATTTTGCTTTACTACGGTAGCCTTCAAGAAGAGTGAGATCGTTTTGGAAGGGCACGTACTTCCTAGCGCCGTTTTTAACTGCTTCATCCGCTCAGTCCGAAGTCAACAGGGCATCTTTGCCAAGAAGTAAGTCGGGGTCTGTATCGAGGGCATTCTTGATTTCTGAAACATCAATGGCCACAGATTCTGTGATTGCGTTTATGTAAATCTGGTCATCGCACCTGTCTATGTCTCCATAATTTGCCGTTACAGATAGACGCGATAGCTGATCTGCAACGTTTTGTTTACCGGGCTTATATACAATCCTAAATTTGAATGGTTGCAATCTGAGCACCCATCTTTCAATGCGACCGGTTCGCTTAAAAATTGCAGTTAAAGGGTGGTGGTCGGTTTCAAGTTCGAATTCTCTTCCTAATAGGTATAACTGGAACTTTTCAATGCTCCAAACTATCGCAAGGGCTTCTTTCTCTGTTTGACAGTACCGACGTTCTGTGGGGGATAGACTCTTTCTGGCATACGAAATAACAATTGGTTTGTCATTGCATTCGTCTTCAAATTGTATCAAGACTGCTTCCAAACCTACGGGTGAGGCATCTGTGATCACTCTAGTTCGGCGGTTTTTGCCGAAAAAGCTGAGTATTGGAGCAGAACATACCCACTGCTTGTTTGAGATTATTGAAGGTTATCTCACGATTTGTTGTCCTTTCGAACTTTTGTCCACTGAAGGTTAGTTGTCGTAGATTGAATGTTTTAGTTGTCAAATCGGGGATGAGTCTTCCTACATAACCTACGAGACTTGAGATACTTCCGTTGGTTTGATGCCTTGTTGGGAGATATTGTGACCCAGGAACTTGGTTTCGGTAACTTCTTTGTTGCGTTTGTTTGTTGCGCTACAACCTACCCCGCAGTGGGATGTTAGGCAAAGATTGACGTCCATGGTTCGAGTACCATTGGATACATGCCCTTTTGCTCAATTTTCAAAAAACATCTGTTAATTTTCCTACCTGCCGCACTCTGACGGACCTTTCAACACTTTCTCTTCACATCTTTCATTCTAGCCAAAAACATTGTTGTTCACTCTTGGTGCCTCATGGTGATGAGCGAACATCTCCTTCTACATCATTTGGATTCGTTTAATCTTGCAAGAAGATCGTCAAGTGTAGGTATCATACACACTTAGAAAATTTTACAGTATTCGGTAATTTTTTACCGAACTTTCAACAGCTGAACGTTCGGTAATCGAATTTACCGGGTTTCGGTGAAATTTTATAGTATTCCGGTAAAAAAATTACCGGAACTTGACAAATTTTACCGAAGTCCGTTAAGAGGGATTCCATCCAGAATGTGCCGGAAATCCCAAAAATCATACCCGATCATCATTGATTTGGATGAAACTTGGCACATGAGTTCGGTACGTTGGAAAAAAATTCCACTGGTGTTAAGATAATTTGGGTTCAAGAGTAACTTTTGAGATGATGTATGTGTTTTTCCAACATTTTACTTGAAAAATCGTAGTTCAAAAACAATTACATTTAGAGAAAACTTTATATAAGGGAATTGTAGGGAACTAAAAAGCCTTTCTTAAAAAATATACACAGAAAAAAATTTTTTTTCATCAAGAAAAATCAAAAATAATTACTAAAAATAAAATATCTAAAAAAACATATTTTTAATATTTTTTTAATTTGTTGTATGGAAATTTGAGGAAAGACACGTTTTAAAAACTCTAGGATGGACGCTCTTATAATAAAAAAGTTTTTCAAATAGCGAACTTTGGTGTATATTTCAAATTTTGGTTATTCATTCTTATAAATAAATTTTGATGTTACAATATGGTTTTGGAGATCATTGCAAACAATAATGATACTGATAATAAACCACGTAAACGCAACCGTTTTCAAGATATTTCTGATTTTCTTTCAATTAAATTTCAAAACCTCAAAAAATACGCCCTTTCATAAATTACTCGTGATATTAAAACAACAATAGCTAACGATTGTTTCTCTTGTGTTTTTAGCCTTTTTAAAACACATGTATGTGCCTCTTACTTACTCTTAACAGCTCGTCGATTGAAAAAGCTTCACTTAAAGTTATAAGGCAAAAATAATGAATTATGGTTGGATTTATATTTATATATACCATTTATTAGTCTCGGTCATTGATAATATTACATAAACATTATATAAACTATTGATTGCTTTTATATATATTATGAATCCTGCCTTCTTCGTCATTCGAAAACAGTTTTACAAAAACTTCGTTTTCTGAAATTGGAACGAATGAGTGGTACTTTTGTGTACCTGCAATCGTTTTAGTCTGTTTGGTAAATTTCATTCCATTCTGCTACCCCTGTTCATACTCTTCATGTGATACATAACAAAACGACATTTTTGTTAAACAATCATCACTTTTTTGGTTCGCCCATTCGAATAACTCTAATGCACTTTTATAGGGTGTTCATGTTGTACAGCAAGGCTTGCATATCTTGCCATTCGTTTTAATGTACCACCAATTGCATCGCAAGGTCCCTTACCGTGGGATGTTGCGAAAAATGCCATTCAGCATCAATATTGTATTTCTTTTTAAACTTACAAAGGCTTGCAAAAGTTCTTCCTATTTTTATATTGGGATGCTGCCCCGTCAGACATAAACGTAGCTTTCTTTACTTTAATTTTTGTTTGCAAAAAGCTTATTAGTTTTGAAATAAACACCTGCACCGCAATCGTATCATGTTTCAACACTATCTGAGATAACAATGAAACTGATATTTTTAAGTATTCCAGATTCCGTGTAATAAATGACAAAAGGGTGAATAGTGGCTTGCTCATTACTCCAATAACTACTTTGAACAGCATCTTGAAAAACAAATGAATAATTTTCAGAAAAATCACAAATTATTATTACTTCGCCGTCTTTAAGACAACTTTTATAATCTCTCAAGAAACTAGACTGCTGAGATTTTACAAAATCGTGGGATACTAATTGTTCCAACTTTTCACAAAAATAAGCAATAAATTCATCAATTGGTTTAACAAGTGTCTCTAAACCACATCTATCAGTTGAAATCCATTGCTCAAAAGATATTTCAACTAAAACCACGTTTTTCTAATTTGTCTGTTAAACTACTCTCAAAATCTGAAAAGCCTGGACATCGTTCGCATTCACGGAGGTAACATTTTTTAGTTCTAGTTGATGAGCTACATAATATTTCTTCAAAACACAATTTATAATCATTCTCGAATGAATATTTTCTAAGACCATGAAGCATCAAGTTAATGTTCTCATGAATGGTGCAAACACAAATGTTATGAGAACCTGTGCTGCCAAGTAATTTGCAATGCTTTGGTCTTAGTGCTGCAAAAGAGCTAAACCCAACAGCATTTTGATGCATCTCTTGAAATTTAATGAAAGCTTCTCTTAATGAACAAACTAAAAGGCGCTTTTGAATATGAACCCTCTTACCTTCACTCTCACTGAAACGTAGTCGTTCATACCAGGGTTGCTCGTGTAATCTCATCACTGCACACTGGGACCAATCTGAAAAAAGACGGTCAAAAGTGTTTTCACACTGTTCCTCACATTTTAGCGCTTTGGTGTCTAGAGAAAAGTTGTTAGAAATGTTATTTCACATTTTTTTTAAAACTTATCCAAAGTTTTACTTAAGTGATACTTTACTTAAAAAAACTAACTTTGTGTGGGTACAAGATAGAAGGTTGAAATCTTCAACATGTTTTAGAACTATATATTTTAAGAAACTTTGCTGAAGATTGTTAGTACCTATATCGAAAGCATTCTGATATATAATTGATTTAGTATATAGACTTACTTAAAACTTGTTTTTTTACTTTTATTGTGGCTAAAACATTACCAGATTAGTTGAAACTGTTCAACAAAGTTATCAATATTATTAAAATGCACAACTTTACTGAAGACGTCACTGCAGTCTAAACGGCTTTATTTGAGTTTTAAAGTGGATTTAAGTTAAAAATATACATATTTTCAAACAACAATAACTCAGACACCGGCAAACTTTTTGCAACAAAATTTTAAATAGTTTGGTCAATCCATCACTTAAAGTATACGTGTACAAAAATATGGGCTCGGTATCATCGGTGTCATAAAGTTTTCAGTCCGTCTTTTCGGGTGCACAATTTCGTTTTCTATCAATATTTTTAAATCCCTGACATAATTAACCGCACCCTTGAATCCTTTTTGGGCAAGGGCTAGCACATTTAAAGGTTAAGTAGCCCAGGATAGTTTCGTTTGTTTACAAACTGCAGTTGAGTTTGAGTTTCCAGTTGGTTCAGATTGTGTAAAAGTGTTCAAAGTAGTGGTTGCAAAAATATGGTACTTAAAGTACCATCAAAATGCAACATATCCGTGATTTCGTTCTGAAAAAAATTAAACTGTTTTGTCGCAGGACGAAAGCAAGCGTGTAAACAAAGACGTGTCCAGGTTGTGCTCTGAATTTAACACTCACTGGAATAAGGCAGGAAGAACACAGAAAATTTTTGAAGTAATCAACAAGAATTGGTTGAATTGTATGCATTTACTTGTGGTAATGTGAAAGTTGGAATGCCCAGAAAAGCGTTTTCTGACCTGAATAAAAGAACAAAAAGGCGGAGAGTTGAAGGATTGAGGCAGCAGGGAACCGCGAATGAATTGGCGTATGCAGCAGGGAATGAATTCTCGAAGTGAGGGATGCGAAGATTTGGCTAAACTTTTGCAAGAAGAATTACAGGCATGTCCCACCAGTACCAAACGAATGAGACGAGCAACGAAATCCAAAAACTGATTTACTAACAAGCATCGTTTGTACAGCTGATGAAGTGACTTGCGTTTTCATTGATTGCGATTGCAGTAAAGATCAGTGGATACTCGCTTCGAAAGACGTCTAGCAATGCAACGCACCAAAATATACCCTAGCTACCTCTGCCCGTGAAAAATGTCAGCCAGACCGTAACAGTATCGTCATTTCAGAGGTATCTTGTTATGGTTGTATTTGAAGGAGGGTTTTTAACCCACTGGTAATTCGTTCTTTACATAGGTATCTGATGAGGTTGACGTACAGAGTTTGTTGGATCACACAGTTCAGCGAATACTATCTTTGGCTTTGGAGATAGAAGGTTTGAATGATGTAGCTCTTCGAAATGGGGTTTTGACGACTCATCGGATCATTCAAACTACAAGCAAAGGTTTGAAGGGGTAGATGAAGATGACAATGCAATTTTTATTACATCTATGGTACCATTGATACTACGCCTCCGTAACATTCCAGATCGTATTTTGTGGATGAGTCGTATGCCTCCATCTTCAAGGTTATGCTGACTGATTAGAACTCAATTCAAGAAGAAACTGTTGCATTGTCCTTGCATGAAAAGGAATTCCTTGACGCACAAATCGAAAGATTAATGCCAAGCTTGATCTCAAACTTTCGAATCCATCATACAATGATTTGTAGTATGATCGTTGGAAAAGTTTTGTGGAAAAAACCGGAAAAAATGTTGTGTTTGCCAAGCATCCCCAAAGCAATTTAACAACATTAGAGCGATGGTCTAGATCAGTCAATAAAGCCACATTCGAAAAAAAATCATTCGAAAAATTCACCGGGTTGGCAGAGACAATCATTGAGAACTTTTCTGTCATAGTGAGCATACTGGCATGTGGCAGGCAAAAAACACTGACTCTTCTAAAGCATTTTACTACGAGACGGCCAAATACTATGTTGAGTTATACGGATGGTCTTACATACATGCCGCAGTCTGTTCACGGAATACTGATACACGGTGCAGACATTATAAGCAGCATTACTACCAATCGAAGTCTTTCAGAGGGAGCCACAGGATGCCGCAACAAAGATTTAAAATGCTATAGAGAAAATGAAGCGCGAAAGTGTCCAAGATAAGCTACAGTAATTAAACATTATCACAAATATTCATAATTACTGAAATATTTTCATTTCTACAGGACTGCTACCAATTATGATCTTTTCACACAATTGCAAATGACATCTCACCCGTTGATAGGGAGTCTAAGACGACCAACTGTCAAAACATCCTGCAACTATTACCAGCTGAAAAGAAACTATTGCAAAATTCCCAAGCCCAAGCCTGATTCAGACACAGAAGCTGAGGAAGAAGGTAATCAGTAAGGCTTTATTATGAAATAACATGATTTAATGCTTCTATTATAGCAATAAATCAATTTAAAGTAGCGAAACCTATTAAAAAAAAATACATTAATTTTAACAAATTTGTCTGAAGTAAAGAACTAAGAACTGACGAGTTCGCAATGAGTTTTAATTCCTGCAGAGATATATCAAAGAAATTAATAACAGCTTTGTGAAATTGGAATAATACCGTACCTATTTTTGAGGTAAATTAATTACGCGAAATTGTATAGTTCAGAGTTCATTAGTAACACTTACAATAACACTAATTACATATTCAGTAATTTAAATACGTTCAAAGCAGCTAAATAAATCTGATTACTTTCATTACAACTTGAATATCCATAGCCTGCGAAATTTATCACACTAACCAAGTACTGCACACTTGTATGAATTCACAAATTTCAGAAATATTTTACCAGAATCTTGACAACAGATCGTTCTGTAATCCATTTTTACGGATGCCGGTGGAATTTCACAGATTTTACGAAATATTTGTATATATGTAAAAGTTTATCGAAATTTAAAAGATAGGTACACCCGAAAAGATGAACTGAATACTTTATGTACCCGATGATACCCGGCGCAGATTTTTCGAACACGTATACTTTAGGTGACGGTTGACCAAAATGTGCAAAATTTGGCTGCAAAAGTTTGCCGGTGTCTGAGATATTGTTGTTGAGAAAACGTATTTTTTTACTTAAAACCGCTTCAAAACTCGAATAAAGCCATTTAGACAGTTGACGTCTTCAGCAAAGTTGTGCGTTTTGATTATATTGATAACTTTGTTGAACATTTTAAATCAATTTGGTAAGGTTTTAGCCACAAAAAAGTTAAAAACAAGTTTTAAGTTAGTCCATATACTAAATCAATTATATATCAGAATGCTTCGATATAGGTACTAACAATCTTCAGCAAAGTTTCGTTAAATATATAGTTCTAAAACTTTGTTGAAGACTTCAACCTTCTATCTTGTACTCCACACAAAGTTAGTTTTTTTAAGTAAAGTATCACTTAAGTAAAACGTTTGATAAGTTTAAAAAAAAATGTGAAATAGCATTTCTAACAACTTTTCCCTAGACACCAAAGCTCTAAAATGTGAGGAACAGTGTGAAAACACTTTTGACCGTCTTTTTTCAGATTGGTCCCACTGTGCACTGTCGTGAAATTGCAAAATTTGGTTTTTTATTTCCGGGTTCAGACCGTGTCCCAGCTTTTCGTTAGGGGCAGCTAAAACACCTTCGTGCTTTGCAAGGAATTTAGCTTGTGATACGATGTACTTGTTTGTTATTCCAAATTCTGCCATTACTCTTTGATTTGTCCAAGATTGTGGTAAAACCGAAAGTATCCTTACTTGATCGTCCCTCGAAGTTTCTGGATCAGCATACCGGTCCTTTAGCTGCGCGATTATTTCGTCATATTCGGCTGCTTTCACTTTCAATTGTTCCAGGTCATCCTCCTCCGCTTGATCCCCAAATATGTGTGTCCGAATGCCGTTTGAAACATCTTTGA
The DNA here is from genome assembly GCA_034211315.2 of Aedes japonicus. Classification (NCBI taxonomy): domain Eukaryota; kingdom Metazoa; phylum Arthropoda; class Insecta; order Diptera; family Culicidae; genus Aedes; species Aedes japonicus. The sequence continues at coordinate 22,258 of JASCZW010014346.1, forward strand.
ACTTTTTGCGGGCATAATTTACGTTCAGGAACTTTTTAGCCAATATTGGCGAAACGTTGATTCCAGCTACGCCCTTGTTAAATAGCTCAATATTATGGCGCCTTGAATAATCTTGCACACTGCTATCAGATGGCACTGACATTAATGATATTGCCGATGGCGTTTCCTCGAGACCATACAAGTCTACTTGCCGTGATGTAGATGGTTGTGGATCCATAATGTTAGTAATTGATGGTTTCTCACTAGGCTCCGAAATTGCAGCATTGTAGCATTGCAGGATTGTTCCGTTCTATTTAAATGCAAACGACAATTATCACAAATCATCAAAGAAGTGTCCAAATGTGTTTTGCCCATAAACTTGAGTTTTTTGACATTTTGTTCGGTTAATTTACGAAAGTTTTTTGAGCACCGTTTAGTGGGAAACGGCATACAACACTTCTTCATGGTAAACTCCATTTTCAGTTCACTCAGATAGATTTTACTGATGAATGCGACTATGTATGAGCATATATATTAGCTGTGGTACCTTTGGAAATGCAGGTATAAAACATCTCTGGTAGTTTACAGGCAGCGTACATTAGCTGTTTTTTTATGAGAAGATATACCTGACATACGTTATAGCTGCTATTTGTCTACCTACCTTATACAATATGTGTTACTTTCATCGCTACATCACCGAACTGTTCGGAGTGTAGTTTTCTAGCACACTACACCCGACCTCTAACATCGTTGGAGCTTGGCAAAATAGTCAGCAGTTCGATTAATATGCTTCTTCTATATGACCCTCCGCATAATTTCATCATATGTCCATTTCACACTTGTCGCCCTGCGACATCTATCTCGCTGTTACTTTCATCGCTTTAGCAAATTCGCTCCTTCATTAGCACATAATCA
>JASCZW010014347.1:0-23145 GCA_034211315.2 Aedes japonicus
TAGGTTATATATACTTTTAGTTATTATGTCTTATATGTCCAATTATCATTATGATTTAGAATTATCTAGTGCCTTAAATGAAAGAAGCTGCAACGGAATCTATGGTAGGCTTTTGCACTTATTACCTAATGTATTTTTCAATTCCGGTTTGCAAATGGACCTTTTCCAAATCTGAGCTGTTTGCCATTCGGATTGTGTCTGATGTTACAGTTCAATTTTTGTCAGTACCTGTATCATAACTCACAATATCATTATATTTGATGATATTGTTGTATTGATTTTACTCATAGATGATTTAAAAATTGCTTCTTGATTTTATTACGTCCATTTGTCTTTAACTCCCTGTCAATAAAATCTTCTCTGTTTTCCTTACACAGGATCAATAATTATTAGGCCAGCAAAAATAAAAAGCGTATTGCTGTAATAAAAATCAACACCAAGCAGCAAATAGTGACCATGGCAACAGTAAATTATATATATATATATATATATATATATATTATATATATATATATATATATATATATATATATATATATATATATATATATATGTGTTATTTTTGTTAATTTTAACAAACTTTTTAGGATACCTTATATCAAGATTTTGGGAAATTGCTGCTATCGCTGAAAACGAACGAAAACGTGCTTAAGCGTGAAAACACAGAACTCTCCACTTTAAAACTTTACAACATTTTTTATATTTCAGTATCCACCAAAAGAGATCATAAATAATAGATACCGAGTGATTGCAGTATTGTTCATTTACATAAATATATACACTATTATATAAATATTTCATGGGAATGGGAGGGACCACTAGGGCACCCGATTGAAGCACTCTGGATGGGGAGAGTGGAAATGCCAACTCCCCATTGCTAACAGTTTGTGAATAGAGGCCGGCTCTTCTCCCGCCCGTTGGGGCATCCTCAGGTTAGATAGCTTGCTCTTTTGACAAATTGTTCAATCTTGTTGTTGGAAGGAGATTATTTATATCCCTGTGGATACGTATAAGTGATGTTGCCTCATCGATCCACCCAACCCCTTTTTGGCCCTTCATACAATGGCATCGATTAGGATAATCAGTGGTTATTAAAGCTTGATCAAGTCTAACAGCGAGGAGAGCTCACTGCTGTCGGACTTAGTTTCCGTGCTACAATGGGTGGTAGTACATATCATACATCACATACAAGTTATAAACATGGGTTTGCCTAAAACTCTAGCGATACTGAAAGAACCCACCAAAATATCCTTCAATCAAGCATACATTAACTGTTCACTTACATTAAGTAGACATTCCACAAAACTTAATTGTAACTAAACACTGTATCTCATTGACTGAGGTAATCACAACCAATTCAAAGACAAACATACTCGAAAACCGTTAATTTGCTGAACTCAAAGAAGCTCTAAACCGAAAAATCACTTCGAGAGACAACGTTCGCTAAACACTTAACAGTGTGTTATACGAAAAAAAAGAACATCGCGTGCTCATTGTGTGTCTCTGCAGTATTGCGATGATGACAAGCATCTAAGTTAATCTGCGCGATCGACACAGTACTCGTCATATGTACACGGTACACAAAGCAGAAAAGATGTACCTACTGTGTGTATAGATATATGCAGTTATATACCAGCTTATTTGTGGCAACTGACTCGCACCGGTCGGTGCCAACAAACTTATTAGACTTTGTGTCGCACAGGAAAATGATTAAAGAATTACAAACGTAAAAAATAAATAGTCCTACACAATACAGTAAAGCGGGCAGCAGACACGTAAATATTTTCATTATGTCTTTATCTAAGAGGCTTACGAAGTGACCGACAGGGCACATTCCTACTGTTACTTTCCTGTATGTAAGGCAGAGATTGATAGAGCGCTGACACGGATTGATTAATGGCTGCAACAATCGAACAGCGACATATGTATGTAGATGCAAAGCGCTGTAGTAAACTGTGGCGGGATGTGGAAAATTTTGAAAAAGAAGTAAAAATAGCCTGTGTCGGATATGTCACAAATCTGCTCAAAATAAAATTATTCGTTCAAGGCGGTTCAAGGCGACTGGTATCCATCATCAAACAGTCGATAATGTGTCCGCTTAATCCAAAAAAGAATCGCGGAACGGCAGTTCATGGTGATGAATTTTCCGAACATCAAAGCTGTTCCCAAGGAAAATTGACTTTTAAGACACGCAACTGTCGATGCCGGCTTTTAGAGTTGGTGAACGTGAATGAAATTGGATCAAGTACACAGCTAACTCAAGGGCGCGAACCGTCGAGGGCCACTTGATTGGGATCCACAAGGTCAATACGGGAAAGGCGAGTACAGCGGTTAATGGTGCTATGTGAATGTAATGACTGAAAGTTACAACCTTTGTTGCATGTATTCATGTGACGTGAGCAGTTCTCGCTGTGACCAGAATTGTAATTGCAAAAAAGAAAGGTTCAAAACAAACGAGTGCTTATACTTTAATCTAATCGCGCTCAATGTTTATGGTACAGTAAACCAACATAAAGTAGAATGTATCAACAGATTAATTTTGTTGTACAAAGCGCAATCGATTTCAAACAAGCTCCCGCCCAAATATGTTTACAATATTTAAACCCATTGGAGTTTATGCAATCGTTTATAGAATATTCGGATTGTTGCGACTTGACACTCCTGTACTTTTATATACTTTTCCTAGTCTTTCGCAAAAATGATTCACGTTACTGAAGAAAATAAGTTATTTCTCTTCAGGTCGAATTAAGTTGGGGTATAGAATGATGTTCCGTTAAAACGTTGCGAAATTATGGACTGCTTTAATAAAATACTATCATATCAGAGAACCATTTTGCATAGCATCCAAATTAAGGAAACTTTTAAAATACTTCGAAGGTGACCCTACCGTAGAAGGTAAATCCACTCATATTTAAAAATTTAAATTGCCGTTTTTTCGGGGATTTCTTGTTTATAAACGCTTAATCATACAGAACGTATCTTGATCAGAATTTCAAGCGAATCTAGTCAAGAAATGTAAGCAAATATTACTAAACTTGTGTGAATTTCTCGTTTGGGATGGCCAAAAATAATAGCAGCAAAAAAACTTACACAGAATCCACCAAAACCGATTGTTTATTTCACGATAATAGAGTTATATCTACATTGACAATTCTTTTTCAAATCATCGGTACCATTTGCTTTATTCTTAGCTACGAAGAGTTTCCGTTTAACTATAGCCCAGTACTTCTTTTGGACAAAGTTCTGGACAGTTTGGTGAATTGACTGTTTTTGGCACATATTTGACCTCTTGTACCTTATACCATTCCAGGACGAATTTCGCATAGTGACAAGAGGCCAAAACAGAGCTGGAGAGTAGTGATAAACGGTAGCAGCCGCATTCTTTCTCGTACACATCCTTATTGATAGTGTCGGTAGAGACGAAACTTTTAGATTTTGGACCACAACTACTTATGGCCGACCAAATCAAATACTTCTTCTGGAATTTTGACACCTTCTTTGTCCGGAAATGCTCGGCAACGGCGTTCCTTCATATTGCAGTATAAAAAACCAAACCCGGAAGCTGTTTAAAGTCTTCAAGTGCGTATGTTTCGTCGTCCATTGTGACACAAGAAACGGAAGAACAGCACCGGCGCAAACACTAAAAGGAAGTGCGTACCTCGAAAATCCGGATCTCGCTCATCGTGCCATCAGCAGGAAGTTGGGAATGGTACAATCTACGGTAAATCGTTTTTTAAATCGGTATAACGGATGTTTGGCCATTGATCGGAAAGAAGTGTGGCCAAACTGGATCTTCGTATCGTGTAAAGGATCACAAGCGGGTAGTGAAAGCTTTCAAGAGGTATCTAAACAGTTCAGTTCAAGATGTGGCGAGAAGTCCAATGACACGTAAAAAACCAAAAGACGCCGAATCGCAATAAACGGCAGAAAACGGTGGGAAAATCACGTGCAAGGAAGCTCTACACCCAGCTGTTGACCAAACCGCATTGCCACGGTATGGATGACGAGACTTATGTAAAAGCAGACTTCCGGAAAATATCCGGGGCTCCTATGCTTTACTGCTCATCGTGAGTTCGATGTTCCTGAGTAAGTTAGGAAGCAGAAGACCCAAAAAAAAAACATGATTTGGCATGTAATTTTCTCGCGCGGATAGCGGAGCAACCCTTCGGTGACAACCGAGACTGAGCAATGCATACCATTGGTATAAACTAGATCCTGCTGCGATCATTAGCCTCTTGTCCAGTAACTCCTGTCCCTACCGTAGCCACGCCGTAGTGCAAATTACAAATTTCACCGAACTACAAAGTTGACCATATACAAGACATTAATTAGACCGGTACTTCTCAAAAGTGGATTTCGACACGCAAAAAAACATTTGGTCCAAACGTTGTACAATATCTTATGAGTAGTGTTAAAAGGAAAATTCCTGCATTTGGGTATGGTAATGAAATTGAATAAAGCGAACACAAGGAAAGTTATATAATTTGTTTGTTTTATAAATATGTGGCAGGCACCATTTTGTGGAACCGTGCGGCTGCTTTACAGGTTCAGGCGCGACTGCAAGTTCTTTTTCAAGAACTTGATCGACAGCCATCAGCGTGAACAATTTGGCCAGAACTTTTGGATTGTGTGATAAGACATGACTGTATCTTTGGATAATTTTTCATTCTTTACTTTTTAATATTACATCGTGTCCAATATATTCTCATACAAAATAAAACTCTATTTATTTCAAACCGATAATCCAGATTTCATTGATAACTTTACACATTATATTGCAATATAATACTGATCAACAACAGCATATGTTTTGGAATAACACCTTTATCCTTCTTGACCAACTCCAGACGTTTTTCGATTTGAATAGAATCGAATTTGTAGACATCAGTATACATACTAAAATGTATCAAGTTACGCAAGATACTAGCAATAATAATCTTATTAGATTCGAACTCATTTGAACTCTTCGTCGACTTTCTCTTTGATTTATCACGGCTAAACAGTGGCGGGAGGTAGCTTATCAAATCTTCCGGACCGCCTCTAAGCATCTTGCTATGAGGTACCAGGTGAGTCTCCACCGATTGCGTGTCGATCTGCCAAATTTGGAAGAAGTCTGCATTGAGTTATCTCATATTATAATAATCCGTCTACTATATCACAAAACATTGCGATTGATTGGACATTTTAACAGGGATGTCGTCCGACATTCTTATGATATGCCCAGCTCATCGTAGTCGAGCGATTTTAGCGATGTGTACGATAGGAGGTGCTCCCAGCTACTGATGCAATTCGCGGTTCATTCGCCTACTCCACGTTCCGTCTTCCATCTGCACTCCACCGTAGATCGTACGCAGCACCTTCCGTTCAAAGACACAAAAAGCGCGTTGGTCCTCCACTAGCCATGTCCATGTTTCGTGGCCGCAAAGAACTACCGGTCTAATTAATGTCTTGTAGATGGTCAACTTTGTAGTTCAGCGAACTTTGTTCGATCGTCCTTCAGAGTCCACAGTACTCACAATGTCCAGCCATATGCGCCTTTGTATTTCTCGGCTGGTGTCAGTCATTATCGACGGTCAATGAGCCCAGATACACGAATTCGGCTACTACCTCGATTTCATCACCGTCGGTCTGAACTCGTGGTAGGAGGCTAACATTGTCTTCTCATGAACCTCTTCTCTTCATGTGTTTTGCTTTCATTGCATTAATCACAAGCCTAATCCTACCAGCTTCAGCCTTAAGTCTGATGTACATGTCCGCCATCGTCTCAAAGTTACGTGCTACTATATCAACGTCGTCGGCGAACCCAAATAGTTGGACAGACTTCCTGAAGATCGTGTCACTCGTGTCTATCCCAGCTCTTCGTATCACACACTCCAATGCAATGTTAAACAACATACACAACAATCCATCACCTTGCCGTAACCCTCTCAGAGATTCGAAGGGAATCGAGAGTGTCCCTGATACTCGGACGACACACATCACCCGATCTATCGTTGCTTTGACCAACCGCGTCAGTTTTTCCGGAAATCCATGTTCGTGCATAATCTGCCATAACTGGTCTCGATCGATTGAGCTGATTTGGAATCAATGAAAAGATGGTACGTGGGCACGTTATATTCGCGACATTTCTGTCAATTGCCGAAACGCAAAAACCAGGACCGTAGTAGCACGGGCACCCAAGAATCGAGCTTGGTATTGCCCCACGAAATCTTTTCCAATGATAGGCATGGTAGTTGGTCAACACAAGGAGCTTTGTTGTTTTTCAACCGACCAATTTCCTCCTAAACTTCCTGAAGGGTTGGGGTCGGGATCCTGTCATCTTTTGCGCGTTTTCCTAGATTTATTGCCGTGCCACTTTCGTTCACTGTAATATTGCCATTCATGTGCTAGTCGAAATACTGCTTCCTCCTTTCAATCACCTCACACTCTCCTGTGAGAATATTGCCTTCCAGGTCTCTGCACATATCGGTACGTAGCCTTTGCGCGAGCTTCTCAACTTCTCGAAGAATTTGTGAGTGTCGTTAGCAGGGTAAAATGCTTCCATTGCTTCGTGGTCTCGATCTTCCATGTGGCACTTTTTCCTTCGAAGAATAGAATTTTGCCTGTTCCGTGCTTGTCTATACCGTTCCACATTGTAGTTGGGTGGATTAGCGTGGATTGTTGTTCAGAAGCTTCTACTTGATTGGTGCGGATATTAGTTGCAGTAGTGAAGTGGATTGTGGAGTGCGGTTGTTGAAAAAAAGTTTTCGAAAAAAAGTTTGCTTTGAGCATTGGCTGTGAAGGGTTGTGTCGATGCTTTATTGTGCATTGTTTTGCTATCGAGCAAGGCACGTTTCGAATGTTTCGGTTATTTTTTTTTCAATAACGTGAGTAACTGTTAGCTAACGTCGGTTTCCTCTGGTTTCTAGTTCCGTTTCATGGTGACATGCAATGTCTTCTACGAATTATTACTTAATTTCCATCCACGATGTATGCAAACGTCATTGCTATGCTATCTAGTTTGTGTTACAATGGATCACAAACAAATTTAGTCAAATGTACTGCCGTTCTACGCATAACTGTCCCACGTTGCTTTTGGTCAAATTGCAGCTTTTTCAATATATAGCTTAACTTTTTAACTATACTATTGAATACAAACAAAAAATATATACTTTGTTCTGAGTTTGTATCAAAAAAAACATCAAGTTAGATTGTCCCATGTTGAAATTCTAGGCATACAAGTCGCACTACGACTTTTCTAAAGAGATCGTAGAAAAAAATTTGATTTAAGTTTACAACATTCTTTGTAGGAACAACTCGACACTCAGCATTGATAAGGGGCTTATATACAAACTTAAACAATGACTTTGACATGAAAACATCGACATTAAATTGTCTATATAAGCCACCATTTGCATTTGATAGAACCGTGTTTCTAACGATGATATGGTGTTAAAACATAATCAGAGTGCATATGTGTGTTTATGTCATAGGAGCATAAACAATAATGCACATGGTATGTCTATTTGAAATCGTAAATTCTATCGCCAACGATTGTCATTATAAAAATGAAAAAGAACTCGGCTCCGTTATGCCTATGGCACTTGAACCTCACAAATAAACGAGTAAGTTAAAAAAAACGGCAGTGTAGGATTTTAAAATATGCAGAAGAACGTTAAACATGAAGAAATAATTGACCTTTAAGGATCATGAGTTTGGATCGTTGGATTCTAAAAGATCATTTATCATTGTAATAAACCAGTTTTACTCGAGATATTATGAATGCATATACTTATTATTGCAGAACTCACCTTTCTCTCAATGATAGCTATTTTATGATATTCCGTTTGAAAATTTGACGATTTAACTTTTAGGAACGCAATTTTCTGGCAGCTTCATCCCTTTTTTCCTTTGCTTATTCAATAATCACTTGTTCCGCAGCACTGGAAAACTACACACATTCTTCTCTTTTTCGAATACAACAATCTTCTATGTTGCACGTATCACGCTGCTTCAATTTTCTTTTATTCCTGTATACTATACGCAGCTTTTCTTCTACTGCCTTTAATCAATCGCATACACGCACGCACCTTTATTTTTCAATTTCCATCAACTACTCGCTCGCTCTCACTGCACTATTTTTCTTTGTTATGACACAGGGGGCTCTCTTATTTTTCACTATGCTTATTCTTCTCGATGCGCTCGATGCACCACACTTTCCTTTAACCCACCTCACTCGCATGCAGGTGTACTACACTTCACATATGCACACACATTTGTTGCTCTTTTTCTGCTTTTCTCATGAGCTCCAATGCTTTGTTGTTGATACTCCTCATACTCTTTTTTTCTTCACGTTGATCTCGTCGACTGATGTTTGTAATGTTGTAGGATGAGATGCTTGAACTCGGTCGGGAGCCTGAGTGCAGAAGTCGGCCTTTTCTGTATTTGTTTTTATTTTGCTATTCTCATCGAGCCGGATTAGTCTGGATTTTAGTCATTCGTGTCTGAAAGAAAGAAAAAAAAATGATGCTGATTATTGTCATATCGGTATCAAAAACATCAAAGTGACATTATTATTGATAACTGGCAAGACTTTCTAGTTTTGGATAATACAGGAATTTTCCTTGAGCGATGCCAATTTCTTGCTAGAAATAACCTACACTACGTCAGCACGGGAAGAAAATTTCTTTATGAAAGACGGCAATCTTCTGTGATTATATCACCCTTCCTCTATCATATCGTATAGCTTAGCTGCCGCTGTTACGTTCCGTTGCAGATTCAAGTGCTTCTGTAGTAGGCAATCAAAACACGTCACATGTGGCACCTTTTTATTACATCCGCAACCGTGCCCTAACCGTTCCCAAGAGTTAGCTGTACGTTAACCGAAAGTGAAACAAAAAGTTCTAGTTACACCGATTTCAATGAACGCAATTTGACGAATGGTTGCCTCTGGTTGGGAACAAAGTAATAGAATTTTCCACTATTTCTCAGTACAGCTAACCTACTCTTTCTCTCTATAGTATCAGCGAACAGAGGCGAGTATGTGTCACTTGGTGAGACTGTATGTTAATGTTATTCTTTTTTTTTCGCTCTGGCATCATCATCACACACGGCTTCGCTGTGGGCCAGAGACGAATAATTTTGTGAGGGGGTAATCATAGATTAGGGGGAAGTAAAGGTGTCGCCACACGGCAGTTGTTTCTAGTATATAGTGCAATATATGCTAGAAAATTATGTACTAGTTTATAGGATCACCTTTACCAGTGATGCTCAACATGCGGCCCGCCAGATGCTTTTTAGGGCCCGTGGGCTACTTCTGAATATGATGATATTTGTCATGGAAAATAAATTTTGAATCGTATGCCAGAAAAGATACATATCAAGCAACATACTGTAGATTACACATATTGTTGCCTGCTTAAACATGTTTCCGTTAATGAGAATTCCCAGTCTCTTAAAATTTCGCACGAGCTTGATAGTGATGTTTGTACTCAACATAGGCTGCTTGGCTTGTGTTCATGCAGTCAAATGCTGTTCTCACGTCTGCCGTTAAAAAGCATGTTAATGGCACATTAGTTAATGCTCCTGTTGTCGCAGCTAGTGTGTGAGAAATTGACAGCCCGAAATGAGTGCGATAAACAACATTATTCAATTCTTTGGTCTTTGCTGAACACACGAATTACTAATAAAGAGAAGAGGCAATGAACGAACGAACACAAGCATTCGGTCCCCTCCAAAAAAGGTGACTCGCGCCGATTGTCTTCATTCACACAGGATGCTACTATAGTCACTAGATTCATAGTCTGGCGGATATAACGACGGGAGCCATTTTGAACTGTCACTTGGCGGAGCCAATCGAGCATATCTCGAGTAATTCATGTTCATGGCCTAAAAGCCATTTGTAAATAATGACTTTAAATATCGATTTCTCTTGAATCTTAAATCACTCTCGTGAAATAAAAACAGCATTTGGTTGAAAAATGTTAGTTCTACCATATGGAGTAGTAGGATATAGTGGGATTCTCGTGATTCGTGAGAAATCAACGTTTAGTCATCGTTCAGAAATGGCTTTTAGGCCCTTAACATGAATTACTCGAGATATGCTCGATTGGCTCCGCCAACTGACAGTTCAAATTGGCTCCCGTCATTGTATCCGCCAGACTATGAATCTAGTGACTATAGATGCTACCGGCACATTTTTCTATACAGATCTCCGGCTTAATCAGAGAGAGGAAGAAAGAGAGGAGAGCAACACAAAACACAATAATCGCAAACATTCTGACGGAATGACTGAATGTATTCTTGCTAGCACCGATTTTTGGCTCTTCTGAACATTCAGTTTTGCACCGAATCGGTGAATGACGAGATGGATATTGGATAAATTCACGGGATACTGCTTATTGAATTTGAATTTTTCGCATACTGGTCACAAAACCATTTTATTCTCATTTTCATTTTCTTACCGAAATTTGAGTCATTTGTCGTGCAAAGTATTCAGCGAATTTTCTCTCGTTTCTCATATGAATTGAAAGCAAGAGTCAAATGAATGAGAGCCAAATTATGTTTAATTCTACTCCCAATCAATCACGCGTGCGACTGTTTGGTAGTGTTTTTGATCTGCAGTGTGGTTAATCTGCAATGAACAAGTAGCGGTAATGAAAGTGAAAGAGTACAATTTAAAACGCCATTACGAGTCAAATCATGCATCGAAAATGGACAAACTCTCAGGCAAATGTCGTTCAGAGAAGGCAAGTGTTTATTTTTTATGAAGGTTTACTGGCGGGACTCTGAATAGAGTAGAAACCTCTACGCCAGGCCTTTGATGATATCGTTGCGTAAATCCTTTCGAATCATTTTGCCAGCCGTACACGGAATATGTCGTCCAAGAAGACGCTGTTGCAAATGACTCGGAAGGACCCACGTTTAAGTTCTTTTTAGTCCTCTCGTCTGTTTTTTCAATTGTCTTTTTGTTATTTTGTTAGTGAGTGTTACGTTTGCAAGTATGATATGGCGTTTTGTTAATTTTTCAGTTTTTTGTAGTTTAGTCTGTGAAATGTGCCATTAATGTTCTATGAGAGTCTTCAGAAGCAGTTTTCTCGAACTAATATTAAGAAGTTTTTATATTTTTACTTGTGCGTTAGAATGATTTAACATAACTCCATTTAAAGCATTTCACCAGCCGTGCAAGGATCATGTCGTCCATAGAGACGCTGTTGACACTGCTTCAAAAGGTGGTACATTTTCAATGTTGCTTTCCCTTTCTCTCAGTCTTGTTCATGTCCACTGTTTTTTATGGTGTCGTTTCGTCTTCTTGTTGTTTAGTTTGTCAGTTTGTTTTCTTCAGTCTTTTGTAGTTTAGTTCGTCATGTGCTGTGAAAGTCTTTTTGAGCAGCTTTCTCGAATCAAAAATAAGTTATGTCGTCGAGATATTTGAATTGTACTAGTTTTAGTGATGTCTGATGTTACAAGTCTCAGTAGTCCCAGTGTAATTTGTATGGTGTACTGATGGGACTCATGCGAGAAAAATTTAAAAAGTTTGGGAGGTCGTTGCGTCTCTTTATGTTATCTAATTAGTAAGTCAGTGTTACGGTCAAGAGGGCACTTTGTAACCTCTTCGATCGTTTATAATCTAGTTCTAGTTCATTGATGTCTAGTTCTTACGTACTATGAAAATCATCGATGCATAATTCGTCATAACTCGTTTGATTGACCTATCACTTTGTCCTCCTAAGTGAGTTCTTGTCTTCTGCGTCATGCTTAAATTCTATAGTTCTACTGAAGAAAAGTTTACGTTTACTTGTCAGTTCATTGCCTCCTTTTTATTCCTATAATAGTTATCTCTAGGTCGTTTAATCGCTCGAAAGTCTTACATGTATGTCAGCCTAACAATAATTCTAGGGTTTTTTTTCATTAGGGCGAATTTGACATCGAGAAACTCTCTTTGATTAATTTCTCTTTCATTCAAATTCCATTTAGCTTTACGTTTTTCATTCTACTGTTTGTAGAGTATGCTAGGCAGCAATGTTGTGTTTCAATCTGTACTGAAGAATCCATCAAAAGCTTTATAATGGCGTTGTAATAAATGAAAGAGAGCGAGAGAGAAGGGAATCTCTCATTGTTAGATTCGCTCTTTTGAAAAAAAAAATCCTAGAATTATTTGAGTCGTGGCTATAGGATTCACTTTTTGGTGGCAAGGCTTCATCAAGCCTATTCCCTAGCTACTATTGAAAAATTATCGAGAATGAAGCCATTATAAGATTGTTTTTATATTGTTATAATGTGTGGTATTTTTATTATGGCTCTATAAAATGAGAAATCTATATATATAAAAATGGATTTCTGTCTGTCTGTCTGTCTGAACCTAAAAGACTCGAAAACTACTGAACCGATCGGCGTGAAAATTTGTATGCAGGGATTTTTGGGGCCGGGAGAGGTTGATAGTTAAAGAAATTTGGCATTTGGAGGTTTTAGAAGATAAATACTGTTTCAATGCTGATCTCTGCAGGGGGGCTCCCATATAAATGAAACACAAATTCATGCATAACTCGAGAACTAATCAAGAAAATGGAACCAAATTTCTGCATAAATCGAGTACTAATCCAGCAAATGGAAACAAATTTGGCATATGGAGGTTTTTGAAGGAGAGAAATGTTTCTATTGTGATTTGAGTCTTACGCATTCTGGAGGAGACGGAGGGAGGGGGGGGGGGGCTCTCAAACAAATGAAACACAAGTTTCTGAATAACTCGAGCACTAAAAAAGTAAATGGAATCAAATTTGGCATGTGGCTTTTTTGAAGGTGAGACATATTTCTATGGTGGTTTGAGACCCTTCTGCCCTCTGAAAGTGGAGGGAGGGGGGCTCCCATACAAATTCTGCATAACTACAGAACTATTCAAATGAATGAAACCACATTTGGGGGTTCTGTGGGGGTTATGTGGAGGTTATTGGACGCAGGATTTTTATATATATTAAAATGAATTTCTGTCTGACTGTCTATATCACCGATCGGAGCGAAAATATGTATGCATGGATTTGTTGGGCTGGGGAAGGTTCTTATGATTGTTTGAGATCGCTGTTGACCGGCAAGAAATGTTTCTACGGTGATTCGAGACCCCTCCTCTTTGTGACCCCACAGCCTCAAACAAATGAAACACAACCTTCAACCAATCATGAGAATTCTTCCTACTGTTATGAAAATTTGTACGCAGAGGTTTTTGGGACCGGAAAAGGTTGTTAAGATAGTTTGAGACTCTTCCCCCGTCCGAAAGGGGCGGGGGGGGGGTTGGGCTCCAATACAAATGTAACACAAATTTGTGAATAACTCGAGGACTATTCTAGAAAATAGAACCAAATTTAGCATGTGGGGTTTTTTGGAGACAAGAAATGGTAGTCTGAGAACCCTCCCCTATCAGGAAGGGATGGGTCTTATACAAACGAAGCAGTTTTTTTTTGCATAATTCGAGAACTAATCAAATTAATGGAACCAAATTTGGCATGTGGAGGTTTTTGAGGGCAAGAAACTTTTCTACGGTTGTTAGAAACCCCTTCCCCGCAGGGGGGCTCTCATTTAACACAAATTTCAACAAAACATGAGAATTTCCTACGGTTATGATTTTTTTTTAAGCAGGAGTCTTTGGGGCCGGAGAAGGTTCTAATAATGCTTCGAGGCTCCTTCCCCGTCTTGAAAAGGGGGCTCCTATACAAATGAAACACACATATCAACCAATCATGAGAATTCTTCCTACTGTTATGAAATTTTTTAGGAAGGGGTTTTTGGGGCCGGGAAGGTTCTTATGATGGTTCGAGACTAATCTCCCGTCTGGAAGGGGGCGCTCCTATACAAATGAACCACAAATTTCTGCATAACTCGAGAACTAATCTAGCAAATGGAACCAAATTTGGCATATGAGGGTTTTTGGAGACAACAAATGTTTCTATGCTGGTTTGAGATCCCTCCCTTATCTGTAAATCTGTAAACCATACAAATGAAACAATAATTTGAGAACTAATCATGCTAAAGGAACCAACTTAAGGAACCAACATGTGGAGGTTTTTGAAGGAAAGAAGTGTTTCCACGGTTGTTCGAGACACGTCCTCTCTTTGGAAGTAGGGGCTCTCATACATATGAAATACAAATTTCAACCAATCATGTGAATTATGTCTTCTGTTATGAACATTTGTATGCAGGAGCTTTTGGGGACGGAGAAGGTTCTTATGATGGTTCGAGACTCATTCCCTGTCTAGAAGAAGGGAGCTCCTGTACAAATGAAAAACCAATTTGTGCATAACTCAAGGGGAGGGTGTTAGAGGCAGGATTCTTTTCCATGGTCATTCGAGACTCCGCTCCTCTCCGGATTGGGTGAGGGGCTCATTCAAATGAAACAGAAATTTCAACCACACATGAGCATTACCCAGGCAACTAAAACACAAAATTTGAATTTCGTGGGGAAAGCAGCATGTTCTGATAGAAGTTTGAACTCCTTTTTAGTCAAGAAGTTTGAACTAATAAGTTAGGGATGTTACTCTCAGTGCTACATATGCACAAGAAGTTAATCTAAGGTTATGCAAGAGAAAATGACTCGAATTGAAAGATACGGCGAAGTTTGAAGATAAATGTTTTGTCCAAGAAATGCTTCTACACAGAAAGAACAACGATGTTCAGAACTGAAGATCTGACGGTTTATTTAAAAATACACACCTATGTTTAATTTTGCAGAAATTACACACATTAGCAATCGAAAATATTTCAACAAAACTCGTTCCTAAAAAACATAAAAGTGCAAAGTTTATTATACATTCATTAATTTAGTTGCAATCGTTGCAAGGCTCGCACATGGTTCAGCTAGTAACAAAATAAGAATAGCGCCACGTTCATAGTTTTAATAAAACTTCTACTCAGTGAATCCAACAGATTCCCTACGAATGTCAATAATCTTGAACACATTGTCTATCAACATACCTATCTATCTAGATTTATATGTAAGCGTGGCTACGGTTCATCATATGAGGGAAATCACAAGAAAGGTGTTGCAGCCAAGAGGAAATCCCAACTCAGTATTACTGAGCGATTCCACGAACAAGTGGGAAATTTTTCCAGTTTTTATTTTTTGTATTTTTTGATTTGCATGAAACCTTGCATACACGTTTTTGGGGAAGAAAAACGCCGTTTTGCATACTTGGTTCGCCATTTTGAATCTAGCCTTACTTATGAGAAGGGCCTATGAAAAATGCACATGATATCTTCAAAAAATTGTATCTCGGAAACGGTTTGTCCGATTGGTTTGGTGTCTTCGGCGAAGTTTTAGACAATTGTTGGTGCAATATGGAGAAAATATGCACGGTAAAAAAAAGTTTGGTTTTTGTGTTTTGAACTAAAATATAGATTTTCCCTTAAAAGTGACCTGTCAATATTTTTTTAATTATTCTTATGTTATAGCTGACTTAAAATGCTATCTAGTGCACAGTGAGTTGCTCTGGAGAGAAATAGGTTACAATAAAAAAAAAATTAAAAAAAAATTACAATTTTCAAAAAAGCTTTCAATTAAAAAAAGTCAAAAAAGTTTGTCACCCTAATTTTATGAAAGTACATCAAATTTGCAAGCAAAAAGTACTTCGGTAACATTTTTCTAAGATGCACCGTTTAGAAGATATTACTGATTCAATATTGATTTTTTGGAAACTTAATAAGTGTTGGCCCTTTTCGGATGTACTCCGTGTTTTTTCAGTTTCAAAAGTATTTTTTTCGGAAAGATTGGAAAATTTTGAGTTAAAATGACACTGACAGCTTAAAGATTCGAGTGAAATTCTCTGCCTTAAAAGTATTTTGAAAAACAAGTTACAAAATCCCACTATCAGGAACAATGATTTCTTCAAGTGATTTTTGGTGCGTTGTGCTGAAAACGTGCTAACAAGTATTAGATACAGGTAATTAGATACCAGTTAGTTGTACTACGTACAGTTGGTGATTGTAAACATGGTCTTTGTTGGAACTAGTCCACCATGGCCACGCTGGCCATAACGAGGCTAGCTCCGTCGATGACCGTTTCTTAATAATAAACAAAAAGAACGCAGTCTTAGTCACCTTCCATCAAACTAGACGGCTGCCGACTGATACCTCAATCAACAACCGCCGCACTCTTTATTCATTCCAGGTATATACAATTTACAATCTTCTTCAATAACAATATACCTATGCCAGCAAATCTACCTCGCTCCAACTCTCCAAACTCGTACCTGAAGGTTCGACGATACCTGAGCGTTCAACTCCACCTATCTTCCAACAGTCTTTACCCAGTATTCTATGATATCTACCCGTGAGCTGTATAATAATGTCTGACTCGGTTCTGAATTAATCCAGTATCTAACAAACAGTAAATGCAGAAAGGTTGCTAGTAGCATAGTGATTATAGTAATTTCAGCTCATAATCCTGTGTTTTTGAACGAGATCTAGTGTTGTTTGATAACATAATAATTGTAAAGGAAAGTGTAACACGTTTTGGTGCAAAGGTAAGTTTTAAATACACATTTTAATTATATGTTTTGTGATATTTTCGTACAAAACTAACAATTGGAAAATATTGTCTATGTTACAGATTAGAAAATGAGTAAAATAAAATGTATTCGCCCATTCAAAGACATTCAGTGTTCGAAAGAGCTGCGATATCTCACGGATGGTATCATCCAAAAACTAAAATCAATTGGATTTTCCAAGGTATCCACACTCAACACCAAGGATTTTCGTATTTGTTCGTCTTGCCGTCTACATATTGATTCAAGAGCTCACTTCACCCAAAACGAAGAACAAAGCGTAGCCGGCGGCTCAAGGATGCCAACTGTTCAGACCATACCTGATGTACCTGATTCGCAAAGCTATGAAAGTTTGGTCACGATACCATCAGCGTCAACGCTAAGCACAATTCAATCAAATGAAGACTTCACGATGCCTGTAGACGTCGAAATATTCAACCGAAGAATAGCAGCTATTCGTGTTTCGCCTATAGATTTAGGTAAGGTTAAAAATGTTCACTATCCTGAAAAATAGTGCGCTGAAATCGTCGAAGGTGTACGAAGAAATCTTTTTAAATTAGACGCTAAAACAGAAAAAGCAAACGAGTTTGATGAAGTCATAGAAAATATGAAAATGAAATTCTTAAATTCAGCCACAAGACAAGAAAAACTATTAATTTTATCATTGTTACCAAAATCATGGTCAGTACAAAAAATTGTAGACGAATTTGAAACGAGTATGGCATCAGATGCAAGAAAGGAAAGAGATAATGTATTTGATTCATCTCAAGGTTCAAGCTCTGGAAAAGCTTTGAGTAATGAAACAAAAGAACTGGTTTTGAATTTTTTTGAGGACGATGATATAAGCCGTGCAATGCCAGGCCAAAGAGATTTTGTTAGCGTAAAGACAGGAAATAAGAGATTAGCTGTTCAGAAAAGATTGTTAATGATGACATTGAGAGAAGCTTTTAATCGCTTTAAAGAAATGTACGTCAATGTAAAAATAGGGTTTTCATCATTTGCAAGCCTCCGGCCAAGGCAATGTAAACTATTGACTATCACAGGAACACATAATGTTAGCGTTTGCACTACGCATGAAAATGTCAATTTAATTCTACATAGCTTAAAAAATACAATGTCTTGAATGATCTAAAAACATTAACGAATAGATTACTTTGCGAAAATAAGACAACTCATTGCCATCTACGAAAATGTAAAAACTGCCCAGATACCTCAGTTTTAGAAGACAGTTTATTGAAACAACTGAAAGAAAACTTTGTTGAAAAGCTTTCATTCGAACAATGGGTTACCACTGACAGATGTGATTTAGAAACTATTGTAAAGCAAACCGATGAGTTTGTTTCATTTTTCAGCTCAAAATAAGAAAGTTTGATTCCGCATGATTTTGTAAAAACCGAACAATCCAATTTTTTGAAAACTATAAAACAAAACTTGCAAGATGGTGAATTTTTAGCTATTTGTGACTTTTCTGAAAATTACAGCTTCATTTTGCAGGATGAACTTCAATCACACCATTGGAACGTGCAACAGGCCACAATCCATCCTTTCGTAATATATTATACTGAAAATATGCAAATTTAACATTTTAGCTTCATTATAATTTCTGAAGAACTAAGACATGATTCAGTCGCTGTTAATTTGTTTATTGATAAAATGATAAACTTTTTACAAATTGATCAAAATAAAAACATAAAAAAAAAATTATTTTATGTCAGATGGTGCTGCTTCACAGTATAAAAACCGAAAAAACTTTTCTAGCCTTTGTAAATTTAAGTCAAAGTATGGTATTGACGCTGAATGGCATTTCTTCGCAACATCGCACGGAAAAGGTCCATGCGATGCTATTGGAGGTACGATAAAACGCATGGCTACCAGAGCAAGTTTAGCCAAAGAACGCGAACACCCGATAAAGACTGCAAGAGAGTTGTTTAATTGGGCAAACAAACGAAAAGAAGAAGAACTTACAAAGTTGTCATTTTGTTATTCTACTACAGAAGAATACGAAAATATGTCTTTGCAGCTAAATAATCAATATAATAATGCAAAAACAATTCAAGGAACTCAAAAATTCCACTCATTTCTTCCTCTATCAAAAAATACAATAAAGGCAAAGCTTTATTCAAACTGTCCTGACAATGATGCCAAAATATTCGATATTGTTAAGAAAGTTGTGTAAACAATAATTTTATAAAAATACAGGAATAAAAATAAACTGATGATATCCAACATATAATGTTATTTTTTATTGCGCACAATCACCATCCCTGAAGAATAAGCTTAATTCGCTCTTTTGAATCTTGCTAATTGAGGAGCTTGCATTTGCAGTTCTCAAAAAGGTGTATCTCGAAATCGAGTTGTCTCATCGGTTTGATGTCTGGGGCAATGTTCGGCAATAGAGAGAAAATATGCACAGTATAAACACATCCAGTTTAAATGGATTAAACTGTTAGGCGATATGCAAGAGTTGAATGCACATTTTCAACACAATACACCAAAAATAACTGGAAGAAATCATTGTTCCTGATAGTGGGATTTTGTAACTTGTTTTTCAAAATACTTTTAAGGCAGAGAATTTCACTCGAATCTTTAAGCTGTCAGTGTCATTTTAACTCAAAATTTTCCAATCTTTCCGAAAAAAATACTTTTGAAACTGAAAAAACACGGAGTACATCCGAAAAGGGCCAAAACTTATTAAGTTATCAAAAAATCGATATTGAATCAGTAATATCTTCTAAACGGTGCATCTTAGAAAAATGTTACCGAAGTACTTTTTGCTTGCAAATTTGATGTACTTTCATAAAATTAGGGTGACAAACTTTTTTGACTTTTCTTAATTGAAAGCTTTTTTGAAAATTGTAATTTTTTTTAAATTTTTTTTTTTTCATTGTAACCTATTTTTCTCCAGATCAACTCACTGTGCACTAGATAGCATTTTAAGTCAGCTATAACATAAGAATAATTAAAAAAATATTGACAGGTCACTTTTAAGGGAAAATCTATATTTTAGTTCAAAACACAAAAACCAAACTTTTTTTTTACCGTGCATATTTTCTCCATATAGCACCAACAATTGTCTAAAATTTCGCCGAAGACACCAAACCAATCGGACAAACCGTTTCCGAGATACAATTTTTTGAAGATATCATGTGTATTTTTCATAGGCCCTTCTCATAAGTAAGGCTAGATTGAAAATGGCGAACCAAGTATGCAAAACGGCGTTTTTCTTCCCCAAAAACGTGTATGCAAGGTTTCATGCAAATCAAAAAATATGAAAATTACTCGTTGCTGAACCAGCATTCAAGGCTCCCTGATGTCCGTTGGATCACAACTCTAAAATCAGTGCATCAATGCCAGATAGGTGACGCGGCAGTAAATAAAAATAGTTATGATGTGATACCACCACGTCAGAATATGTCTTTGGTTACCATCTCAATGCAAATGGCGTAAACCCACCCATCGCGACCAGATAACATATTCGAGGGGAGGGGACACCCTTTTAGCTGTCGTTTTAATATGTCCACTTCGTTCCCTCTCCAGTAATTTTACTCTGATTGTACACAGGTTAGCACAATGTCCATTCTTCGCCTGATCAGCAGCAATAATACCGCATCTCCAATATGCTGTCGAAAATCAACTCTAAGACCCCTACTTCCCTATTGCTACTCTTATTTTTGTAAACCCTAACCTCGTCCTAGCCACGAGTTCTTCGGCTTCCCTAAGCTGACATAGTTGCCTACGTTGTTGTTGTAATCTTAGTGAAAATGAAAAAGAACTCGGCTCCGTTATGCCTATGCCACTTGAACCTAATAAATAAACAATTCAAGCATAACTTTTCAAATAGACGTATGTAACATTTGATAGGAATTGAGAAAAATGAGGTTGAAGTTCCATATGCTTTCATTAAATCCTATTTAACTTAACTTCAAGTTTTATTCGATCTGTTCATTCTATCATGGTTGAATAATATTATAAGACGTAAAAATCCTGGTTTTCAGTCACTTTCGCTCTATTTTTGAGAAAATTAACACATACACCGGTTTGCCTCCACACCATACACATACACCTTGTTAGATACGTCAGAGTGACATCTTGCTTGTAACATACACCGGTTGGATACGTCAGTATTTCAGAACGTTTAGCACTTGCGTCATGTCAGATACACCGGGTATAATGTTCAAGCGCAGATACGTCGACTTGCTGTGTGGTGTATCTGAACTATTTGCATAACATTTAAAAAGATCAGATAGGTCGCATATGAAAATTGGGGCACATAACTGAATAATTTTGATAATGTTATTTGGCAATTGCAACTACATTAAGGGTGTTATTAATGACAAGATAGAATGAAAAACTCGATTTGTTTACATTTGCGACATACGTCCTTTTTAAAAGTTATACTTGAATTAAGAAAAAAAATTGAGCCTTCACTTCTCAGTTTCTAGACTCAACCGTGTGAGTTGACATATGTCGCTCATATGCCGTACCGATGAAGCCGGATGTTCCGCCTCTTGACCATTCAATAATCTCACGTTCATTCTGTCATGATACCCCCTCTTTATCATGGGACATTTCGGCTCACGACACAAAGCCCTTGCGGGATTTTTTGGGTTTGTTATAGAATTTGACAACGATATAGCTGCTCCATTTCTTCACATTTCTACTTCTAAGGCGCTGCTTTTGTATCGCTCTATATTTGTTTTGACGGATAGGAATGAAGGTTGCACTTAGGCATTTCATATGTTAAAATAGTTCTATAATCTGAGAGCCAACCAACATAATTCCACGTGCACAGCCCACAGTGGCAAAGTCGGTTAGCTATACTGTTGTAACTGGGGGGCATGTGTAAAAACATGCGATAATTTATTTTTCTCTCCGCTGAAACCGATTGGCTGTGAGAGTGTAACTACAATCAATCGAATGAATGAATTAAAAAATAGCACTCATGTGCATGGTTATGTTCACCTATATTTTCATTTCACTACTACAGTGTTCGCAGATGTTGTGAGCGAAAACTATCGAGTAATAGAGTTTGCAGCGCTCTCCCAGTCGATTTCACATGAGCATCCACGTCGAAAGGGACTATGAACGAAACCTAAATAATGACATTGACATTCGATTTCTCACGGATAACATTGCAGCCACGAAAGCCGTTGCCATCTGATCTCCTCCTGAGCGTATCAATTCTAATCCATGAGTAATCAAAATGAAGCATTGTTTTCATTTTCCACACAACTCCTTTTCACATCTTTGGCTAGAACATTCGCTCTTTTTTTACTAGATCTTAAAAGCAGGAAAGTGACTAAGTACCGCACCGGATGGGTTAGTCCGAGTGAGCGTCAAACGCTTCTCGTCTTAGTGGGTTGATGCATTTGAATGTTAGTTAGTACTCGCAGCGACCGTCGAGCCGCTGACCGTGTGGTGATGGAAAATGAAATTTGCAACACCCGCGACTCAAGCCAGTTGCATATGTCACCCAGAACGGAGTACGACACACACGTGTGCGGTCAAGAATGTATCGACACACAAACACCAAACGAACTACTACAAAGTGCATACAGGCAGATGAAGTTGGGCGTTTGTGGTTAAACGTAACCAGCATGACTGCCGTTATACCGCATAACAGTCCCATGTTCTATGGATTCCTATATACATGGGAACAGTTATGCTTATAACGGCAGGTATATGCGTCGTGTAAGTGCAACCGTCAAGAGGCAAAGTGGAGAAAATTATCGTCCGGCAGATTGAGCAACAGCGTCAGTATAAAGTATAACACGCAGATTGTGGACGCAGGAGGAAAGCATGTCGCTTACTTTCCTATGGGAGTAGCATGACCTTCAACTATCATAGCTGCTCCGCACAAGCCGACGTAAATGATAGTGATGGGAAAGTTGATTCGTAATCATATTGGTATTTGAATTAATGGGTTATGTTTGCGATATGGACGTCAGGGAGGCAGCTTCGTTTGCTGTTTGGCATGTTCATTTGTGCTTCTTATTGTTGTTATCCTGGATTAATGTGGAAACGAGAGCCAGAGGAAGACTTCTTTCAAAAGCGATATGACAAATTTGTTTGAGCTTTTATGACTAAGTATTTCTGGGTGGTTTAATCAGTTACGACAAACTATTTTTCAGCCTTCTTCACGGTCTTATGCGCCAGCTTGTTGTTATTCGAATCGTTGCTGCAGCGATAACAAACTATTTTCCTGACCAATGATTCCAAACTTTCTGAATTTACGAATTTAGTTCTTCTTTTCTTTTACTTTATCATGAAGACATCTCTCGCCCAATATTCAATATTATTATTGTTCATCAACTTACAGAAACATGTTCTTAGCATTTTTTGAATAGTGTCCAAAATAAGCCTGTCCAAAATTAGAGGGTATTTCGTAATGGAAATATTTGAATACTCAACGCGCGTGGAAGTACATTGGAACAAAAAAGAAGTCAAAGCAGATCAACTATGGTGGAGATCAGTTTATATACGGGGACAATTTTGATTCGGTGGAGTCCTGATGCTTATCTTTGGCTTGTTGTATAGGTTAGTCATGCCGCACGCTGAATAGCGTCAGAAACCTCTATGCTAGTGCCTCGGATAGAATAGATTTCAAAAATCCTTCAAAGGCAGTCTCACAAGACGT
>JASCZW010014348.1:0-23141 GCA_034211315.2 Aedes japonicus
TTGCATCTTAAATAGCTCTCGTGAAATGAAAGCAGCATCTGGTACAAAGAATGTTAGTTCTACCATATGGAGTAGCTGGCTATAGTAGAATTCTTGTAATTCGTGGGAGATTAACGTTTAAAGTAATTGTTTACAAATGGCGTTAAGGCCCTAAACATGAATTACTCAAGAGTTATTCGGTTTTTTTTGTTTTGATTTGCGTTGGATAGAGTTTCACTCCTACAAGGTGTAGTAGTGGCTTCTAGAGCATCGCAGAATTTCGGCAAAAATGAATACATTTTCCAACAAGACTAGGCACCGGCTCATGAGCATGAGCATAAGCATGATTGACCGCCCGAGGATGCTACTCCGTTATTGCCAGATCAGCTAGTATAACACAGAGAACTAGAAGCTTGGGACTAGCATACATCCTCAATGTGTAATAACTCGTGATCCCAAATTAATACAATACCAGCGCCGGCCTTGCCCGAATGCAGATCAAGTACGAAATGGATAGGAATATGTTGACGTGATACTCGCTTTATTGGAAGCCGAGAACACCTCTTCACTTCTACGAGAAACCACTGGGATGTTGGACAAAATGGTTGGGGTTGCTTCGGGATCCGTTTTGGTAAACGGTGTGCTGAATTCAGCTGACGTCGTCAGTGAATAAGATGTTAAGCTATGCTCCCGATTTATTCTCTGTACAGAGATGCACATTGGTCCTCCCTTAGCACAGTCAGTAAATGCGCAGCTACAAAGCAAAATCATGCTAAAGGTGACTGGGATCGATTTCCGATCTGGTCTAGGAATGCTTCGCCAAGGAAAATTTCTCGACTCCCTGCGCTTAGACGTATGATT
Organism: Aedes japonicus; assembly: GCA_034211315.2. Classification (NCBI taxonomy): domain Eukaryota; kingdom Metazoa; phylum Arthropoda; class Insecta; order Diptera; family Culicidae; genus Aedes; species Aedes japonicus. Next base: position 841 of record JASCZW010014348.1, read on the forward strand.
GTACTTGCCACACAATTATACCAATGCAAAAATTGTACCCGCATCGAAAGCTCTCTATCAATAACTGTGGAAGTGCATTTAGAACACTAAGTTGAGAGCCAGCAATAAGCGAACTGTGAAAGCAGCTAGCTATTCAAATATTGGCACCGATTTAAACCAACAGTAAGGATGCTGTTGTGGCCACTCTCAAGTGAGAGTGATTTATTTCAGTGGAATACAAGAAAACGTTGAAATATACAATTTGACAACCGATTCAAACAAACAACAAGGTTACTGTTGGGGCGTGTGAGTGTGAGTGGTTCATAGAAGAAGACCACATGATCCACAGCAGTAACCCCAAATAAAGGTAAGACAAATTTATTAATTCAATGACATCAATTTAATTCTATCAAAAAGGAGTTCCTCATCAACTGTGCAGTTATATCACTGACGTAATGCCCCGTTTCATTTTTTAGCTATGTAAAATCGCTATTGGGGCCTTTTCGGAGTTTTTTGCACCACGCTGTTTTTATTTATGTTGGGAGCTCAAACTATTTATTGAGAGCAAATTTGTGTTAGTTCAATTAGATAAAGAATATAAATTTGTTATAACTAACAATTGGTATCCTAGTAGTATATCCAAGTTACAACGAGTATTGAAAAAGGAAATTTTAGCTTACTCTGCCTTGTTGCCTAGCGTAGAGAATCATTTGAGGAAAGAATGACTAATGAGTTCGTTTACAATGGTTTGACAGCTGCTGTGTTTGGAAGTGTTGGTGGTCGAACATCGGGTTGCCCGATATAAGTTGGCAGTGACGTAGGTATGCCTCCACCAATCCCCGACCCGTAATGCATGTCCGGCGCTTCCGGTGGTTTTGCGTTACCTTCAGTATTCTCCGATTCTTTGAGCTTTAGGATTGCAACCTTAGCAATGATCGGGAGATATTCCCGCACCCAGCGGCTTCAAAACCGTTCCACCAAATTTGTGGTTAGTTGCCAGTTAGTTCTGACGCACCCTGGGGTCACTGGGATGGCCATCGGAGGTTGACGCCCTGTGAGCTCTGCAGTAGGAAGTGGTTTGGCGTAAGAGCCTCCTGCTATTATGTCTCTTGTGGCATGAAGTTCAACGGCCTAGAGTTGACGATCCCTTCCGCTTCGATCATCAACGTGAAAAGTCATCAGGATTTCTGGTAGTCGATAGAGTAGAGAAGGCAACCTTGATTGACCTTACGAGTCTCTCAAGACCCGCTCATGTGCGGAGCTGATGGGAGATTGAACACCCATTTTGAAGACGGCAGACAGGTGCTAGTTCATTTCCCGGATTTGCTGCTGCATCTCACGGTTGGCACCGATAAAGTTGGTACCATTATCGCTTCTGATCTCCAAGGGCGATCCTCGTCGTGCTACGAACCGTCATATCGCCATCTTACAGGCTTCAGGCGACAGAGAATAAACCACCTCTATATAAACGGCTCGGATGGTAAGGCAGGTAAACAGTGCCACCCATCATTTCACAAGCGATCGTCCGACCTTGACCTGGATTGGGCCGAAATAATCCAATCCGACGAAACTGAATGGTCGGTCACGCATCAGGAAGTGGAGCTTCGCGCGGGCACCATGATTTCGATTTAGATACCTTACACTGCATACAGGTTCTCGATAAATTACGCACAAGCGCTCGAAGACAGGGAACACTGAACCGTTGTCGAGCCTCGTTGACGATGGTTTCGTTGTTCGCGTGCAGGTATCATCGATGATACCGGTCTACGACTTGCAGCTCAAGCCTCGTAATGGATAGCGATTTCAACGGCGCTACTTTCGCCTTTCCGCCAATAAGGGCACACCGGTATTCGCCAAGGATGTTGGCCCTGAAGTAGGCAACGCACGCATAAGCAGTTTCGCTGCTGTCAACGAAGATGTGTAGCTGCAGGTCGTCGATGTTTGCTGTCATGACGTCTGGAAAGTGGACACGTGATATCTGTAGTGACCCGAGTCCCTTGAATTTTGCTATCCATAAACGCCACCGTTCAAGGATAGCACCGTCCACCGTTTCGTCCCAACCAGCTTTGATACGCCAAATTTCTTGGATGACAACACGGCCATGGATTAGAATCTGACTAAGGAGTCCTAGTGGATCGAACTGGCCCATAACGCACCGCAGGATGTTTCGCTTAGTTGGGATTACTGTCTCCACGTCGATATCACTGGAGAAAACGAAGATGTCTCTTCCTGCCAGCACACGTTCGACTCGAGAACCACCATCTACGGCAACACTTTTCTTTTCAGTCGCATTGTTATCCCCGACCCGTCGGAGAACTTCACTTGAGTTAGAGAGCCAGTAGCGAATCGTAAAGCCGCCTTGTCGATGCACTAACTTGACTTCCTCGACGACTTGGCAGGCTTCTGCCTCATTGTCAAAGCTTTGTAAATAATCGTCGACATAATGCCGTCGCTGGATTGCCTCCGTTGCCCTGGGATACTGCGCTGCATGTTCAGCCGCATTCAGATTCCTCACGAATTGCGCCAAACATGGTGAACTAGTAGCACCGAAGGTCGCCACGTCTATTACGAAGGTCTTCATTGCTTGTCCCTTCTCGGAGATCCAAAGAAATAACTGGCTATACCGATCTTGCCGTCAAATTCTCATTTGATGGAATACATCCATGATGTCTCCTACAACAGCGATTTTGCGCTCACGGAAGCCGTAGAAAACGTCTGGTAGGGGTTGCATCAAGTCGGTCCTTTGAGCAGCATGTTGTTCAGCGAGATGCCGTTTACTGTAGTTGCTGCATCCCAAACAATTCGAATCTTCTGTGGTTTTTTTCGGATTCCGTACAATGCCAACGAGAAGATACTACAACCTGCGTGGATCGACTGCTTTCAACTCCTCTTCCGTAGCCTCGTGAATGTAGCTCTTCTGCTGGTATTGAACTATTTGTCGTTGAACGTTGTCATTCAAAGCTGGGTCTGCATTTAAACGTCGCTGCAAGCATTGCAATCGCCGAACTGCCATACCGAAGCTGTTTGGAAACTCTAAGTCATCGTAGCGCCAGAGAAGTGCGATCTCGAATCCTTAGTTGTCCGTTCCAGAATTGCTCTCGCTCGCTTGTCATCGTCGGATTCGGTGCTGCGATCCACCGAAACACCCTCATTCTCAGGTGTGAAGTACTGCTTCTCCAGCTCGTGCAAGCTGCTGTCAGAGTCGCAACCACAGAAGTGCAAATTGCAACTCGCGTAGTTTGTCCCGTTTGGTGCTGATCTGTAGATTGCCCATCTGAGACGAGTTTTCGCCGCTACCGATTCACCCCGTTTACATCCTTCAATACCAGAAATCTCCACCTCTACCTGTTCGGAACCTTCTTCCTCTCGGCTAACGTTACTCGTCCAGGTCAAACGGAGGCGCTTTTCCGGTCCTTCAACCTGCAGTGTATCAGCTATCCCCTTCTCCAGAAGTGTGACTGACGAACCTTCATCGATGAACGCTAGTGTTGCGATGCTACGTCCTTTGTTGAATAGCCGCAACCCCAACAACCGCCACTGTGGGACGAAACGCCAAAAACATGAACTTTTTACAATAACTCGTAAAAACGTGTTCTTAACATTTTGGTGTCTTCAGATGAACATTTTCAAAAAATATAACGCATTTAAAGGTGACAAATCTTAGTTCGCAGCTTCACCACAGGCGCCGCTGCAAACTTGATTTTTTTAAATGATGAGATAGAGAGTTAGTGTCTTCGGCAAAGTTGTAGATAATTTTAATACAAACAACATTGATGAAAACTCTAACCTTCTATCTGGTCACTGTGCCGAGGTACGTGTTTTTTTTTTTAAATGGCGGCCTTGGAAACTAGTTTTTTGTGATTATTTAATGAATGTACAGTTTTAGGTCAAAATAATGTTCTACAAAGTTGTACAAATAATCAAAATATAAATTTTCTTTATACTCACTTACGTCTAAAACCTTTATGGGAGAAGTTATAGTAGTTTTATTGTGAAGAATATACGTTTTTCATAGCCCTTTAGCTGCCGGGGATGCAAGTGGATGCACATGAAACCTCATAGGGTTCAAAGTATAAGATGTATTATTGCATATTATGTTGGTTTCATGTGTATCCATGATTATCCCCAAGAGTGAACCTGTGTTCTATGAAGTAGCGAATATACCATTAAAACTATCATAAATGCTAATATTCCCAATTGAGAACCCTATTATCGTGTTAAAACTTGTATGTTTTGTCTATTTTTATAATTCTATGCATAACTGTTGCTATTGAGTTGTGCACATACCAGGGCCAGCGCGCTCTTATGACAATACTCTTAATTCAATATATTTCACACACACACACACACACACCGTAGTGGTTAACATCCTCTCACGCGAAAGTCACGATTTCGTATCTCACCCCCGGACAAGTTGCGAAAATACCCAATAAGGTATTTTTCTACCAACCGGAGTGCAACTCGTCAATCGCATACACGTACATGGCTGCCTTGTGGATAAACATAGGCAAAATAATTTTACGTATCATGCGTTTTTCTCAAGATATTATTACAAAAATTGCAATTTCTGGGTAGCGGATTTATTGCCACTTTTTCAACTTTTGAGTGTACCTATCTAAATTTAATTATTAAACACCTGAATATTAAACACCTTTTCAATATGAATTTCGATTTGTCAGAAATGAGATTCAATAAACCACAATGAATATCAATTAGCCGTCGGGATCGGATAATATGCAAGGGCTGCCCAGTCCAGGGTATTCTTGCTAGAATCTATTCTTATGGAACGATGATGACGGCCCCAGTTGTTTCATGTTCGTATAAGGATTCAAAATCACTCAATAATACAAGAAAAAATCATCGCAAGAGATGATATTTAAATTTCGTCTAATGAAATTTATGCTGACCGATTGATAATCAAACCAACAGTGACAGCAGATTTTAGACTTCATTCATTGCAGCAAACAAAATTCAGTGGACATAGAAGTGACAGTGGTAACCATGAAAACCGGAAATGTAAACATCATCATTACACTGGGATAAAATAATATTCACTTCTCATGGATATTTTGTGAAAATCCAAGGCACTGATCGCAACGCTTCACGGTGTTTCACTCCGAGGTCTCTACGTCAGCGACGACGAGAAAAACTTGAGTGATATCAGACGTTGCGAATCAAAACAAACCCAAAAAAGGAGAGAGTTCCCCTTCCCCTGTGCGCATCAAAAACAGAGTGCACACAATATATCGCTAGAAAACTATCACAAGCCATCAGTGTAACATGAGCGTCTTCCAAACGTCTATTTTTGCCTGTTGAAGTGGCGGACTTAGTCCGTGCTTCGACCTACCCCACAGTGCGATGTTAGGCAAAAATGGACGTCTTTGGTTCGAGTACCACTGTACACATGCCCTTTTCGCTCAATTTCCTAAAATAAAAAATAAAAAAAACATCTTTCAAGAAACTTTCTACACTTTCTCTTCATATCTCTCATTCTAGCCAAAAACATTAATGTTCACTCTAGGTGCCTCATGGCGATGAGCGAACATCTCCTTCTACATCACATATTTTGTGTTTTAGTTGGCTGGATAATTCTCATGTTAGGTTGAAATTTCTGTTTCCCCTCTTTCTAGAGAGAAGACGGGTCTCAAACTACCATAGAAAAAAATCCTGCCTCCAAAAACCATCCCATACCAAATTTGGTTCCATTTGCTTGATTAATTCTCGAGTTATTTCGAAATTCGTGTTTCATTTGTATGGGGGGAGGAGTTTCTCTGGCAGCACCTTCTCTGGCCCCAAAAACTTCTGCATACGCATTTTCCTAACAGTAGGAATAATTTTCATGTTTGGTATAAATTTGTGTTTCATTTCTATGAAGGCTCCTCTCCCAGTGAGGAGAGAGGTCTCAAACCATTATAGAAAAAAGTTCTGCCTCCAAAAAACCGCACATGCCAAATTTGATTCCATTTGTTTGATTAGTTCTCGAGCTATGCAGAAATTGGTGTTCCATTTGTATAGGATCCCCTTTATCCAGAAAGGAGAGGGGTCTCGAACCATTATAAGAACCTTCGCCAGCCCCTAAAATTCCTGCATACAAATTTTAACGCTGATCGCCCCCCCCTTCCTTCCAAAAGGGTGAGGGGTCTAGAAATATAATAAGGACCTTCCCCAGCTCCAAAAACCCATGCATATAAATTGCCACGCCGATCGGTCCAGTATCTGTTTCATTTTTAAGAGAGCCTCCTTCCCTCTTCCAGAGAGGTGTGGTGCTCGAACCACCATTGAAAAAATCCTGCTTACAAAATCCACAGATATGGTTTAATTTGCTTGATTAGTTCTCGAGTTATGCAAACATTAGAGTTTCATTCGTATGGAAGCCCCCCGCCCCCCCCCCTTCTTCAAGAGTTGGAAGGGTTCTCAAACTATAATAAGAACCTTGTACGAGAACACCTGCATACAAATTTTCACGCCAATCGGTACAGCAGTAGCCGAGCCTATGAGGGTCAGACAGACAGACAGAAATTCAGATAGATTTATTGATACACATTGATATTGATACACAGAAAAACAGTGTTAGGGCAGGTCGTGGCTAACCAATCTTTTAATGGTTTTCAAAAAAATTGGGATACACTCGGCACTCTAAATAAACTGCAAAACCACACGAAACTGTTTTACGGAATGGTTTTTATTTTGCATGTCTTTCACCGGTCTTTCACCGGTCTTTCAACAGTAACTCATCGGCTGATGGGTCAGCACCCTGATCTCCTATCGATTATGCGAGAGAATGAGAAACTCTCCACTCGTTATCGGCTGAGGTATCGGTCCCTAATCTATAGAATAACCGAATCTATGACAGTGAAATAGAACATCGCCGCCACCTTTGAAATGCACTTATTTCAAACATATATAAAAGTGATGAATTCAGCATAACTTATACTACTAATAATATAAATTTCTCCAATGATGCCAGAACTGCTGAAACAACTGCTGCAATCGTTGATGGTGAACCAGGTGAGTTATGTCGATTTCGCTTACATCTGGATCGGGCACAGCATACATACTCGTCCCGATGAGGAAATGAGCAGGTGTGATGACTAGGGTGATGCAAAATTTGAAATATTTGCTCCCCTAAGCTTAATCGACGCCAATTTGGGTCCTGATAGTCCCCAAAAAATTTTAACACATTTGGTTTTAATTTGGCTTTGCACACGCTATTCAAAGTTTGTATGGGAATTAGTATGAAGAATCTCAAACTTACATTTCAGATCCCTAACATCTTGATATTATGTCCTTAAACCAAATCTTATATACATTCATATAGTGTAAGTTGTCAACTATAAAAATGCCGAAGATACCTGACATGTAAATTTTATACAAAAATAGTTATTCAATAAAACATAAAATACACAGTTTAGGTATGATGTTTTATTCTTATTTTTGTTTTCTTATTATTTATATGTTTTTTATATTTTATATGCATATATTTTATGTATTTTATTTTATTTATATTATTATATATATATTATATATTTTATATTTATATATTTTATGTACATTACATATTTTTACTTCTTATTATTATATTTGTTGAATAACTATTTTTATATAAAATTTACATGTCAAGTATCTTCGGCATTTTGATAGTTGACAACTTACACTATATGAATGTATATAAGATTTGGTTTAAGGACATAATATCAAGATGTTAGGGATCTGGAAATGTAAGTTTGAGATTCTTCATACTAATTCCCATACAAACTTTGAATAGCGTGTACAAAGCCAAATTAAAACCAAATGTGTTAAAATTTTTGGGGACTATCAGGACCCAAATTGGCGTCGATTAAGCTTAGGGGAGCAAATATTTCAAATTTTGCATCACCCTAGTGATGACATTGCAGTCCTCTGGATCCTCCGTCATCGGTACAAGTGGGCGGGAATTCATGGCTGCCTCTATTTCTGCAAGCACCGTTGACATGTCTTCAAATGAGAGACGTGAGTGTCCTAATTGGCGATATAACTGCGACTTTGCTACCTTCACGGCTGCTTCCCAGAGCCCGCCGAAGTGTGGTGCTTTCGGTGGGTTCAGGTGCCAGGTAATTTGTTCTTCAGCACAGAATCTCTGGATTTTATCGACTTCCTTCTCATCGGCCAGTCTGCGATACAACAGGTGCAGCTCGTTTTTCGCTCCGATGAAGTTTTTGCCGTTGTCCGAATGTATGTGTGTTGGACGGCCACGGCGTGCAACGAATCGGCGGAGAGCGGTAAGGAAAGCTGGTGTCGAAAGGTCACTCACCAGCTCCAAATGAACTGCTTTCGTAGTAAAGCACACGAACACACATATGTATGCTTTTGTTGGCGAAGCTCGTTTGTGCACTGCTTTAAGATACATAGGTCCTGCGTAGTCTACCCCAGTCACGGCGAAGGGTCTGCTCGGGTTGACTCTAGCTGCTGGAAGTTGGCCGATCTGCTGACGGACTGGGACGGGATTCGCTCGGGTACATTGGATGCAGTTGCGAATGACGTTGCGTACCAGTCGTCTTCCATGGACTGGCCAATACTCTTCGCGTATTGCGGCCAGTGTTAAACGGCCGCCACCGTGGATTAATTTGATATGAAAGTTTGTTGCTATTAGCTTCGAGAGGGAATGGAAACTGGGTAGCAAAGCTGGGTGTTTGGATTCGTAAGACCGTTCTGCCAATCTAAGTCACCTTCCCACCCTCAAGACACCTTGTTGGTCCAGTCTGCTTGTGCGAGGCGAACGAGTTTGGTTCTGGCGTGTAAAAGCTGCTCAACGGATAGGGAAAGGCTTGGATTAGGACCACTATACGCGATAGGGCGTGTTCTAGTTTTCGACACGGCATTATCAGCGAATCGCATGCAGTATGCCATAATATGGGGTAGACGGGAAAGCTGGGTGTAACGGGAGAAGATCGCGTTGTACTTAGGCTCAGCTCGGGCGACGGCAGCAATCACTAGTTTTCGTTCACTATCTGCTTCGGGCGACACGATCTGCTCAGTAACAATCCATTCACCTTCAGGACGGGATAGCCAGTCAGGTCCCGTTTTCCAAAGTGCACTGTTCAAGAAATCTGCAACTTTCATCCCACGAGACAGCAAATCAGCGGGGTTTTGGGAGCCCACAGAGCGTGCGTAGGTGCAAGCCCCGTACACACCGTCTGATGCATCTGCGAAAGTATGGAGTTGAACTTTGGAATTTTCTTGGAAAGCGTAGCGATCGATCCGAAAGCTGGACAAATTCGGTAGTTCAAGGTAGAACAATTCCCACTTCTGCTTAAAAGTATCGGGGATTTCATCATCCCAGGAACAAGCTGTCAACCAGAGCTCCTGCATTAACACTTTGCCTCGTACGGCGATAGGTGCTACTAAACCTAATGGGTCAAATAGCTGAGCAATGGCTGAAAGGATGGATCATTTGGTTGTGCGAAGAACATTTCGGGCCACGTGATAATTGAATCGGAATTGGTCTCGTTCTGGCTCCTAGCAGATGCCTAGGGTCTTAACAGTCTCGCCTGAGTCGAATCGAATACTCGATTGATTTTCTACGCGATCGGCTTCTAAACCTTCGAGAACTTCCAGCTTGTTTGATGTCCATTTATGAATAGGAAATCCTCCTTTTGCAAGAAGTTCTGTCAATTCGTCGCGCAATTGGATGGCTTCTGGAATGGAATCGGCTCCTCCTATAAAGTCGTCGACGTAGAACGATTGTTGCAGTGTGGGTCCAACAAGTGAATAGGAGTTTCCCTCATCGGCCGCGAGTTGTTGCAGGGTGCGCGTTGCCAAGAATGAAGACGGAGCGAGACCGTAGGTGACTGTCAGGAGTTCATACACAGATAGAGGAACGGAAGAACAGGATCGCCAAATGATTCTTTGAAGCGGGGTATCGTCTAGGTGGATTAGTATCTGGCTGTCCATCTTTGCAATGTCCGCAACGTCTGCTACGAGAAATTTGCGGAATCTGATCACAAGCGTCAGGAGATCATCCTGTATGATTGTTCTCACTCACAGTGCATCATTCAAAGAGAAGCCAGAAGCTGTTTTGCTAGAACCGTCGAACACGACGCGGGTTTCTGTTGTCGTGCTGGCTTCTTTTATGACCGGATGGTGTGGAAGGTAGAACACCGGCATATCAGAAGGTTCCTCTCCTTGGACAAGACGCATGTGTTCCATGGATGCATAGTCTTCCATGAAGTCCACGTAATCCACCTTCAACTCAGGTCTACTGGGAAAACATCTTTCTAGCATAGTGAAAAGCCGCAGAGCTGTCTGTTTGGAGTCTCCGATCATGGCATCGAAATTTTCACGCTTTGGGTAGCGCACCACATAACGTCCTTCTTCGGTTCGGGAAACGGCCGATGCGTAGTAGTCCTCACAAAATTTTTCTTCCATGGAAACTGCAGGTCTGGTAGTGATCTCCTCAATCTTCCAAAATCTTTCCATGCATTCCTCGAGACATAACATGGAAACAGTAACAGTCTTGCACGACACGGAATTCTTGGATAAAGGAACTAGGTGATCTCCACCTGCGACGATCCATCCAAACTCGCTATCTACAAGAATCGGAAGAGAATTCGACAGCTGGATTCTGGCGGATGTGGGGAAGAAGTCAAAGAAATGCTGCGACCCCAGTATCAGGTCCACGTCACTGGAACGGTTGAAGCCAGGATCAGCTAGGAAAATGTCGCTCGGGAAGCTTCCAATGGTCTACTGACACAGTATTGGCAGGAAGGCTGGATGTCATCTTCCGTAGGATCAGAAATGACACGTTGCGTGTGAAGTCTCCTTTTCGTGAACGTATTTCGGTAGTTACGGACTCAGTGGCGTATTCCGGTTTTTCTCCAATACCTTGCACCTCAACGCTGGATTTTTGGCGTTTTAGTCGCAGTAATTGAGCCAAACGATCCGTCATCAAATTTGGCTGAGATCCACTGTCAAGCAGAGCACGTACATAATGCTCCTTGCCATACAAATCCACGATTCGAAGGACAGCAGTTAGCATGAAAACTGTAGGAACTGTATCTCGAGCAAAATTGGTGCACTGTACATTGTTCGGTTTAGTAATCGCAGAAGCGGATTGAACTCTGCGCTGGTCGTTGGATGAGGAGTTGCTTGAAAACGGCGCTGGGTAGAAAATTCCTTGGCTTGCTGTCCAACCGGAATGTTGGTTGGAAGAGTTGGAAGCACTAGAGAATCCAGAGTGAAGAAGAGAATGGTGTCGTTTTCTACACACTCGGCATGTGTAAGTTGATAAGCAATCACGGGCGAAATGATCTTGCTGGAAGCAATTTACACAAAGACGCTTGGAATTCCCTAGACGTAACCTCTCGGGAACAGCCATAGCCATGAACCGAGGACATTTCACAAGCAGATGATGGCTGTCACACACATAGCACTTGGGAAAAGAATGTTCTGTTGCGGCGTGGGATGACATCTTGAAGAAAGATTGTTTGCGGACGTGCGGTCCACTCGGCTGTGATGTGGAAGTATGTTGAACGCCATGATGGTTGGCCGAAATCGATTCAAGCACGCGAACTCGTTTTTCCAAAAATTCGACCATGCACGAGTAGCTTTGATCGTCGACGGATGCTGCATGATCCTCCCAAACTTTAATTGTGTCCTCATGAAGTTTTGAACACAGCAAATGCTCCAGCAAAGTACTCCATGCATTCGTAGGCTCACCCAACTGCTGAAGGATCTTCACGTGCCGCTGAAACTCATCCAGGGTAGAATGTAATGCCGCTGCCGTCTCCTTCTTCATGCGTGGCACGTCCATTAGGTTCTGCAGATGTCGCTTTTTAAGCAAATACTCGTTGGAATATCGGCTAACTAACGAAGTCCACGCCAGTGGATAGTTTGCAGCACTGATTGCAATCGTCTCAATCAGTTGCGCTGCCTCTCCTTTAAGGGCTGCACGTAAATAATGAAATTTTTGAATCACAGGCAACTCCTCGTTGTCGTGAATGAGAGCGAAACGTGTCATGGAACGTTAGCCACTGACGGTAATCACCGTCGAACTCTGGGAGCGAAATAGTAGGCAACTTCAAACTAGACAACGTGGAAGGTATTCGAGAGGGGTTTCATGAGGGCGACTGGCTTGTAAAGGAATTGGCGGAGGCAGTTTGGCTTTCAGGTTGGATTTAATTCGGAAAAGCTTCGGTTAAACGAAGCACGAATACCGAGATTGGCGGTCTTACCCTCATTGGTGGTCTCCAGGTCCTCAATGGCGACTTGCACTTCTTCGAGCGATGTCCAAAGCACATCCAGGTTTTCCAGGCGTAGTGGTACCTCGAGCTCATCCCGTCCGGCGTCATAATGGGTGATGAACTGGTCTGCACGATTTAACTGCGCCAATAGCGTCGTCCTTCGAGTGGTGAGCTGCTCTTTCTGCCTCGTGGTGGTATTGTCATCTGGCATCGTGCCAAAAGGGTTACTAATCGATGACGTAGGACGAGCAGTAGAAAGCAGGACCGGAATGTGTCTCTGCCAAGGCTATTCGAGCCTTGTATTATCAAGAAAAACTGGAACTCAGAAGCAATAGCACCTTGCGAGGCTCGAGTATTGTGAATTGGAGGCAAATTTCACGCAATCCGTGTGAATGGGCACTGAAGTGGCATGCAAATATCTTCAGCTAAGCATGCAGGTTTCTCCAGATGCGGGATGATAGGGGATGATTGACGGATTGTATTTGGCTGGTGGTAATCGTCTAGTAGAAACTGTTTGCTAGCAGCACCGATGGCGTGGCGTTCATGCAAAAGGGAAAGAACCATCTAAAAGCACCCACAAATGCGCTCAGGAACGTTGGACAGGTACATTACCTTTTAACTAATACAATAGGCCTTGCTATTAGTAAGCAGCAACGTGGATCAGGAACAATCGCGGTATTCAACTCGCTCTGGACATCTGAACAATGCCCTTGGACAAAATAGGTTTTGTCTTGAAATCACAACGGTGCTTTAGATGGAATAGCGTGGCTTTCATACAACGTGATGGCGGTTGGGTAACAACTATCTCCAAAATAGGTTTAAATCTGGGGAATCGACGGTATAGCCACAATCCTGGTCACGGCACCAAAAAATGTTAGGGCAGGTCGTGGCTAACCAATCTTTTAATGGTTTTCAAAAAAATTGGGATACACTCGGCACTCTAAATAAACTGCAAAACCACACGAAACTGTTTTACGGAATGGTTTTTATTTTGCATGTCTTTCACCGGTGGCTAGCGATAAAACTGAACAGTAACTCATCGGCTGATGGGTCAGCACCCTGATCTCCTATCGATTATGCGAGAGAATGAGAAACTCTCCACTCGTTATCGGCTGAGGTATCGGTCCCTAATCTATAGAAAAACCGAATCTATGACAGTGAAATAGAACAAACAGACTGCAAATTTCCACTTGAAATCATCGTTACGGAAACAAAAACTAGCGCCATCTGTTGAGCACACTGTGGTGGAAATTAAGCTGAATAGATGGCGGTTCATAGCTGGTGTCATTGTCAGTGGTACCGGGTAAGGTGGATCAATTAAGTCTAAAACGATCTGCAAACTCGCGAAGTGTAGCCATGGACAGTGTGAAATGGAGAGGTCTTCTCCGTACAGCAGAGGAATCTCAGGGCTTGTCAGGACTGTAAGTAAATCGTTGATGTGGGTGTGGGGATCGTTTAAATGCATCAATCGAAATAATGAGTTTTAATTTCTTTCTAAATAAAAATAATTTGCAAATCATTTATATTCCAATTTGGTGGCTCAATATACTCACAAAAGTGCATTGAATATTCATTTGCCATTTATTGGAGTCATGTTCAATGTCTTTGGAGAGTGCTCTGAATTAATAATACCTCACTCCTACAATATTCATCTGTCTCATGCAGTTTTAAATTTAAACTAGTAAAAATTCCACCATGCTCTTCAGCTCAAGCTGCCACAAAGGGACACACAATTGAATAGGAAATTGGCCAAATGAATTCACAGGCACATCCGATGAAGCCCCCTTAAAGCCCCAATCCCAAAACCGTGATTGACCACTGATTGATGGCCCTTCTGCTTTTTTGCTGTTGCATTATTGACAGCTGATGAATATATATTGGAGTCAGGAGCGGCTTGTCTGACCGCAGAGAATGGCAAACAGAAAACAGAATTGGCAGAGGAAAATAAATGTGTCTCTATCAATCAGCAGTTTGTTGGAAAGACATATTTGTCAATACTTGTTTTGCTTCCTTATGCCTTAGCTCAAACAGCATGGAATAGATACATCTCAATTTTGCTTCCGTCTTCAGGCTATGCAAAATGTTGAAGGATGAGTTCGATTTGTGCATTTTGCTGACATGAAGGAAAACCTAGAGAGATATCGAAGATCGGATCATAATTTATCGTTATTTCCCCTCATAAATTCATCTCATGACGGTTTCGCGTTCAAATGGATTTAATAGAAAAATCAGAAAGCATCCTTCGTCGCTTCTGGAGATTCCTCCTCTAAGCCCAATCGTGGATAATATTTGAAAACGGTGAAACAGTATTTGTGTTTGGTCGCAAACTTGAACAAATCAATGTTTCCGTGAGCGAACAGTTTCAACCAAGTTGCTGCAAAAGGTAATTTGAAAACAAATGTTCCCACAGTCTCTTCAGCCCCTCTGGAGTGGTTCCGTGGAGGTTGAAAGGGTGATGGTGAATTTATTTGCGGCACGATTTTCAATAAAGTGCATCGCTTGCTCCTGGCCGTCTGTTTGTTGAAAGTATTTGGCCTTATTGAAAGGCGCTGCTCGCTAGAACGTGCCACCATCATAATCTACTTTAGATGATGCTGAGAGTTGAACTCGTGCAAGTACCTTGCTTGCATCGCTAGAGTAGTAGTACTCCTCGTCGTCATCGTCGTCGTCGCTATCGCCTTCAATTCCAAAGTTAAGGTAAAAGTGATAACAAATATTTCGCAGTTTGGATTAACTCTAGCCTTAAATAGAGCTCTAATTGACTTGTTCATTGTTTATAGCAAGTAATCGGAACAAATCAATTATTCAGACGTAGACTATATACTGCAAGGGTAGGGTGTCAATTGAAAATCTACAAATAAGCTACCGTCACGAACATCGTGAAAAATTTATCGCTAATAAATTGATAATTGCGCAATAGATTTTCAAGATGTTTACATCGATCGGTTGTAAATTTTCCCGCGTATCGATTCAATTCTCAAACATTATCCCTAATTAATTTACAACTACTGAAAATCGAGAAAATAAAAAGGGGTGTCTTATCATTTAGTTTTGTATGCTAATTTTACTAAATGCACAGTACTTTCCTATCACAGATTTCAAATGTAAGCAAAGGAGGTCTCATATGCAGCACTGAACGATAGGGGACGAATGACCAAAAGTTTAAGTCCCAAAAAAAAAAAAGAAAAAAAAATGGACTGAACGATATAAAAGGGGTACTCTTTCGAAATTTTACTCATTAGTGTCGCAGTACTGGAACTGGTCAGGTACTGCAACGATTCTTGTACTGCAAAGCAGCCTGAATGTCCTGTCGGAATACTTCACTGAATGGAAGACCTGTATCAACCCAGGTCATCCTCTTCCCATACTCAAACTCTCTCAACCTGGGGATTGTAAAATAAGTCTGAACAACACAACGGTAGAATGGGCCAAATAAACTCTCTACGTTAGCGTTTCCCTAGACAGCAAGCCGATTTTCAGGGAGCAGCTTGATAGATAACCCTGGTATTGCCATACAGACTGCCCCACGTGGTCTTGGATAGCGACAGAATAGAGGGTATGACCAAACCCCAGCAGAAAGCGAATCCGTTCGCCAAAGTGATGTCCCCACCACGTCCAACGGCGTGTCCCACACTTGCAAAAGTGCCACGGCATCGGAAGTAGGTGTCACCAAGCTAGGCATGGCTTTGGACTATTTTGTTTTTTGGTTGGTTTCTGTCGGTGAAATGGAACAATAGATATTTGTGCGTAACGCGTTTCGGTTTACTTCTGTTCAGCCTTCATCAGACGCCTAGAACAACTAGTTGTCACTTACAGATTGCTGGTTGTTACCTAACTACTTGTTACGTCAAAACTATACTAGTGATTCTTCCCCATCCAACCCCCTTTTTTAAACAAGCTCTGGTGCGCTCCCCACCCATCGTTTACAACATCGTGTTTTGTCTTCGTGTTTTGTCATCGGTGTCGTTCATTCCGCCGTTCTCTCGTGTGTGTGATTCACCGAGCCAATAGTCCATTGTATGTGGAGTTGAAATTGCCACATTCACGTTGTAGGTTCAGGTGTTTGTTTTGCTCCCTGTTTCTTGATGTGGAAGACTTCCGCGATATCCTTACACCCAGGTTTTCTATCCGTTCCAGTCAAGGGGTGAGTCGCTCAGCACAATATCTATTGTGCCTATTTTTTTTAGTGTGCAACTAAGCGTTGCTATGTTCGATCGTAGTGCCAATAGGTGCCCATGTGTGCCACGATAGTTTGACAGTGGAATCTTTATATTTTGGCTACGCCTGGCAGCCAGGCGATTGTTTTGTTTTGATTTCAAAATTTAGGTCTCAGGCGGAAACTGCGTTTTTCATACCTTGGGAGACAGCCACTTTGGTGCTGGTGATGGATGGATAAAGAATGGAGCTCAAGAAATTAATAACTGTAAGTTAGTGTGAGAATTCTTTTAAACTGTTTAATATTGACAATTTATTTATCCTTTTTCTCGGCATGTTAGATTTCCCGGCTGACTCAACCTTCGTCAAACTTTTTCACTGTAGTATATGTTCGATGTTATTTCCTTGGTGAACATTCTGGCATTCAGAAATGAACATTATTGTTATGCCTGGTCAGGCTGTGAATGTGCCAGTTTCCACTCTTGTTAATCGAACACTACAGCATAGATATTTGCCCATGCAGTTAGCCGGAACTTTCCGCAGAGAAAAAAACTTTGATATCAGTGTTTTTCAGCTGCTCCAAAAAGGCATCACAGGCCGAGTCCTCTGTTAAAATAGGTTATTATGAGATAAAGTTATGCTTTCATCTGGAATACACTTACTGTGAAGCAAAATGCAGCTTATTTTTTCATACCATAAGCGTGAGTGCTATTCAGTATCTTCGTAGAATAGCTGGATGTGCCGGGTATGGGATTGGGAAATACTTGATATCTATTTAGGGAATGACATTGGCGAGATCCAGGAGGCACATCACTTCTTTGCTAAGAAACCAGAATTCAGCTGGATTTCATACGTATGTTTCTCCATTAATTTCTTTTAACGGAGTTCCACCAGCAACAGATTCTTCACGAAGGTTCTAAGACATGATCCGCATGTCCTCTTCAATCTCCGGATCTTCTCGATCATTACCTTAGCCAGCGACTGGCTGCAGATGTTCTGCTTTTTCAAAATATTTAGGTATGGAGGATGATGGTTCCATATCCCGCTTCCCATTTGCTTCAAAAACTTGCCTTTAATTAAAGCTGATAAGTGATATCATGTCACGACTTATCAATTTAATCACTAACCTCATTCATTGTTTCCGAAATTTCGCCTCAACTAACAGGTAGATCAAAAGTTCACTTATAATCATTTTCCGTTGCTTGACGAACCAAACAAATCAAAAAACACCACAACAATTTGAAACGTCAATTTTTCAGGGCTGCCAGGTTATATCTTCGAGACGTACAAATGTCAAAAGTGTGCCATAGAGTGCCACACATGTTCCGTTATGGTGTAAGGTTTCCTACTTCGGCGTGTCTGGCACATTGTTCTAAGCGACGCACCCCTTGGTTCCAGTACTGTTGTTTTCTCATAGAACTGAGCCTCCTTAGGCTACGCATGACAGTGCAAGCTGCATGCAAGAGGAGGGAAGAGCTGGAAGCCAAGCTCCTAGCCGAGCAAAGTGTTAAAAAAATGGCATAGCTAGCAGCCACGGAGATAGCGAGTGAGTAAGCCTCTAAGCACAAGCAGACGGAAGAGTCCGTCTCCGTGAGAGACTCCTCCCCATCTACCATGGGGATTGGGACCTCCAAGCGGGCTAGGCAATCCCCGGACGAAACGGCACCTGGCGCTTCTAAGAAGCAGATAGTGTCTGACGCCCCCATTAGGAAGAAAACCTACGCGGTGGGGTCAGAGGGTTCATCCTCGCGACCAGCTCCGACTGATCGTAAAGAGAGAGGTTCCGGTGCCAAACCCAGCGACGTTGAGAGTTTCCAGACAACCACAAGTCGTATAACAGTGTTGAAATACTATCGTATATTCCTATATTTTTAGTCAAAATCGCAATTACTTGTGGCCTTTATCGTATTATGTTTAAGTTAAATCTTAAAGAATGCACATTTTCGACGTCTATGCGATGTATCATTTATTCATCGTACTGCGTCACAAACTGAATCTGATATACATCGCTAACCTTTTTAAATCGAATTGGTTATAACATATTCAATCGCATGTGATATCAAATAAACTCGTTTAAGAAAACAATGAAATTTGCTCGTATATGGCCTCCAATTTTGCACGTATAAGCCATATTTTTGCATTCTATACGATTTGTTTACTTACATATATGTTTGTATATCATAAAAACAACTTTCAATATACGTGCATTTTGGTTGTCTGGGTTGCCCCAAGCATCGAAAGGGGCCCCGACAACAATAGTTAGCACGAAAGCAGATGCTAGTGCTAAAAGGCAGATGAGCGACGACCCCAAGCGTGGAAGGGGTAAGAAACTGGACCAAGGCCCGAAAAAAAGGAGATAAAACTAAAGAAGAAATCGAAAAGCGACAGTTGGCCCACAAGCGTAACCGCGGAGAGGCCCTCATCGTCAAAACCGGTGTTGAAGTACTTCGAGGACTCGGCAAGCGAAACTGGCGGACATAGCCGCCGATGTGCGGATTATACACCGTACCCATACCAGCGAGACGCTCCTGGAGCTAAAAAAGACGACAAATCTAAAGAGCCCGGCTTTTAGAGACATTGCAAAACAGGCCTTACGTGAGAGTGTGAAAGTCTGCGGAAGGGTCCACTCGGGACCCAGGTGGCAACAATGAGGGGAGCGGCATCCGACGTGGAAGTGGCGTTGAAAGTGCCAAAGGTGAAGGTGGGATGGTCAATATGCCCACATAGCTTGCATAAGCCACCGTAGGCATGCTTTAGATGCCTAGAAAGCGGGCACATGTCCTGGAAATGCAAAAGCAGAGATGGGAGCAACATGTGCAGAAGGTGTGACACCACAATCAACAAAGCGCGGGATTGCAAAGGTCCTCCAAATGCTTGATGTGTGCCAGGAAATCTGACGATAAACACGTCATGAAGAGGGAAAGGGGAGCGAGTGCTCCGCCGCTAAGGGTATTCTAACGAGCCAATCGTAATGTAGGTAACCCAGCTACACCTGAACCTACTGTGTCAGAAAGTTCGCTAGTCGGCATCGCATATCGCCATAATACCGCATCCTATCCGGCAACGACAACTGGGTTGCGGACAGGTCCAATATGGCGGCTTATGGACAACGGGAAAGTAGCTGGTTCAAGAGGTTGTATCTATCACAAACGAAGACTTCGCGGTTGTAAAAGTGAATGGAGTGTTCTTCTGCGGCTGGTACGCACCGCCAAGATGGTCGATCGAACAGTTTTTCAATATGCTCGATCGGATGAAAACGGAGCTAACTGGCCTGAACCCGTTGGTAATAGCGGGGGACTTCAACGCTTAGGCGCTCGAGTGGAGGAGCCACCTTACCAACCCGAGGGGCCAGATACTTCTGAAGGCCTTGGGTAAGCTCAATATGGATCTAGCCAACGTGGGTACCAAGAGTACCTGCCATAGAAACCGAGTGGAATTGATAATCGGTGTAACCTTCAGCAGTCCTGGGATGCTTAGTAATTGGAGAGTGGATGATGGATGATACACCCATATCGACCACTTGGCGGTCCGATATTGTGTCGTCCACAATACAAGGCAGCGTGTTTAAGGAGGAGCATCCACTCCATTTGCCCCCAGGTGGTGGACGTTCTACTTTAATGTAGATAGTTTTAAAGAGGCGCTTGAGAGGGAACAAATCTTACGTGAAACCCAGAAACCTTGCAGTGAACGACACGTTATGTTACTTACACGAGCATGCGATGGTGGATGCATAGAGCGTGGTCCGACGCCGATAGAATCTAGCGTACAGGGGCACTAGTCGCCACAAAAGCCGCGCTAAAGAGGAAGATAAATGCCAGCAAGCGAGCCTGCCTCGAGGGTCTGTGTCAAAAAGCCAATACAAATCCGTAGGGTGACACCTATCGGGTAGTAATGGCCAAAACCAGAGGATCAGTGGCTCCAACTAGCAATCACCAGAGCTGCTGCAGGTGATCGTTGGAGGACTTTTTTTGAACCACGACCTGAGTTCGTGGCTCCCCGCCACCGTGGATTTGTCCCATGACTGACGACGAGGCGACGGGGACGAATGAGGAACTCATTGCGATAGCAAAGTTGATAAAGTGAACAAAGCGCTGGGACCGAATGATATTCCGAACCTGGCCATCAAGACGGCTATCTTGCTGGATCCCAAAATGTTCAGGGTGGTGATGCAAAGGTGTCTGAACGAGAGCGTCTTTCCAGACGCCTGGAAAATCCAGACCCTAGTGATGCTACCAAAGACAGGGAAGCCACCAGGGGATCCATCGCCATATAGACCTATAGGTCTGTTGGATACTGCTTAAGAGGGTAATCCTCAACAGACTGACAACATACATGGAGAGTATAGGCGGCCTGTCTAACAACCAGTTTGGCTTCCGTGAAGGGAAGTCGACGATGGATGCCATTTTGTCCGTCACCAAGACGAACGAAGTGGCAATCCAGCGCAAGAGGCGAGGAGTCCGCTACTGTGCAGTGAACACCCTTAACGTGAGACATGCGTTCAATAGCGCCAGTTGGGTGGCTATCGTCGACTCGCTCCAACGCTTTCAGTTTCCTGGGTACCTGCACATGATTCTGGGAAGTTACTTCAAGAATCGTGTACTGGTGTACAATACAGAGGTAGGCCAGAAATGTGCTCAAATCACCGCAGGCGTCCCACAAAGTTCGATCCTAGGTCCGGTACTACGGCTTGAGCTTCCAAACAAGGTGAAGATAGTCGGGTTCGCGGACGACATCACCCTCAAGATATGTGTTAAATCCATTGAAAAGGTGGAGCTAACGGCCTCGCACTATACATACTTAGGTACGGCGGGCCGGCATGGATCACCGCCTTGAGTACCACGAGCTACACTAGTAAGCTAGATATTATGCACAGGCCTATGTGCCTAAGAGTGGTTAGTGCATACCGAACGCTATCATGCGACATGGTCTGCGTCCTAGCGGGGATGATGCCAATAGGCATTGTCATAAAAGATAATGTAGAGTGCTTCGAACAACTTAGAACAAGAGGTATTCGAAAGACCACTAGAGCTGCATCTATGGTCAAGTGGTAAAGGGAATGGTCGGTGGACCCACCGACTAATCCCGGAACTATCCGGATAGGATGGTAGGCGACACGCTGCTTTAGACAATACCTGCACAAATATGGGCAAGCACAGTCCTCCGCATGCACCGAGTGCGTGGGAGTTAAGGAGACTGCGGAACATGTATTCTTCACATGCCCTCCCTTCGAGGGTGCAAGATCCGGCATGATAGCCGTAAGCAGTTACGACATGACTCCGAATAACCTTGTCCAGAGGATGTACCAAGTCCGGGACATCTGGGACGTTGTATGCATAGCAGCCTCCCAGTTTGTCCCCAATCTCCAACAAAAAGGGCGAAACGACTAACGGCAGGTCGCAGGGTCGCATTGTACTATAAATGACAGGTAAAAGAATCGTCTATAAACGCATTCATGGAATAACGAAAATTGAACACAGTCGCCTCGATAATGCAAAAGTTGGCGGTTATATGATATGTTGAATGCTTCTGTTTTGTCGAAACGAAAAGTGGTCCTCGGAACATGAAGGAGCCTAACGACGTCTTAAGTCTGCTAGGGTATGTTAATTAATTGTTTTATTTTTTTTAATAACCTGATTTATCACTAAATCGTCGCTAAATCACTGAGAAGGCATTATGATCCACAATTTCCAACAAAATCTACCTTATCTGAATTCGGAATAACTCCGAGCCCAGAAGTCGAACTCAATTTCTTAAGATTCATATGAAATCTTTAAAAGTTTCCGGTTTGTATGCAACCTTAGCGTCTTAAATCGGCGCAGAAATGGAAAAGTCTTGATTTGAATCACTAAGGGAGGGTCCATTAATTATGTCACGCAGTAAGGAAGGAAGGGGTGGGGGTGGGAAAACGTGACGATCCATACAAAAACATTTGATGGTCCATACAAAAAA
>JASCZW010014349.1:0-23135 GCA_034211315.2 Aedes japonicus
ATTGAAAAAGGTAATCTAGAACGTATGATGATATTAAGTTATACGCTGTGCATTATTTTTGATACAAACACCTGAAGGCAGACGTTCATTTATAATAACTTTGGAAAATTCTTTTAAAAACTAATCCTAAGGGTAGACTTTATTATCTAGTTTTATTCAGTAAAATATGGTTCACTAAATATCGTAAATTTTGGCGTTTTAAAACGTATAAAAAAAGTTTATTAAACGTTTTTTTTTAACAAGTATGTCAGTTTATTGGGTTTAAATAAAAAGTTACCTAAAAACATAAATTATGTTAGTTTCAATCGATAAACTAGCTACACAAAAATCGGTTCACTTTTACATGCTTCAATGATCGCAGAATAATTAACCGGATAAAAAAAACATACAATTACAATACAATAATATAAAATAACATTAAAATCTATTCTGATCATAAATATTATTGTTCATGAATCAGATAAATGTAAAATGCATATTGTCATTCCCATAGTTCTACAATTCATTCCATATGCTAGGATTTTCAACAATTGGTAAACAATACAATTTATAGTAATTGACTCAAATTTGTTCGGAAAATTATTATTCTTTCTACAGTTAAGATACATAACAACCCCCTTTTATATTGTCAGTGTCTCAATTTACATGAGATCCTATTGTCATCTTGTCGTTGTGAATGATACTATTAATTGTGCAAACTATAGATTCTAAAATGTATTTCAGTTTATTATATTTTATTATTTTCAAAGTGATCAAGTAAAGTTTCCTCATTTCATTTTAAATTTAAATTTTCCTGGTTTTCCAATTTCACTTTGATGTTGGAAACCAGATTTTAGGCAAAATAATAATTCATTTATTGAGACTTCGCTTGCTAGTTGAAAGTTTTGTTATTTCATTTTCATTTTGCAGCACATGGTAGGGTAGTAAAAGAGCAAGTCAATCCAAGGCTGGAAAGGATGAAGAGATAATGGTTGATTTGCCACATGAAGGCAACATGGTCGCCATGAGATGGGATAAGGATTAGGTAGGGGTGAGTGTTTTGTAGTGTTTTTAGAAACAGATGAACGCATTGCTTTAAAACGCTTAAGGGCTGATAAAACATCGCTTTGGGTGTTGTTTTTGATTCTTTCGAGGCTGAATTTAGAAGAATTATTTAGAAAAGAGACAATAAAAAAATAAATAATAATGTGAGTTAATAATAAATAACGAACAAAAAAATTGATTGACGTGGCTGGATAGCTCAGTGGTTATCCGTTCTGCTTACTGAGCAGATGGTCGGGCGTTCAATCCCAGGCCCGTCCCCTTCCTTGTCATTTGTCACTTGCCTCTTTCTGTCACCACTACAATACAATAATTAACAGGGCTTATAACATGCTGGCATTTATAAAACGCTTTAGTCATAGTTTCAACGACCATTACACAATTAAAACATTATACATGGCTTATGTGAGGTCAATACTGGAATATTGTAGTGTAGTCTGGTCACCTTTTTCAGTTATCCATGAATAGCGAATAGAGTCTGTACAAAAACAGTTTTTATTGTTTGCATTACGTAAATTAGGTTGGGAAAGATTTCCTCTCCCACCCTATGAAGCTCGCTGTAGGCTTATCAGTATGCAAACACTAAAACAACGTCGAGAGTTTGCAAGGATTTCGTTTGTTAATGGCATTGTTTCGCATCGCATTGATTCAGTAGAGCTATTATCAAAATTAAATTTTTACATACCCTCCCGGCAACTACGCAATCGAAATATTTTTATCACAAATCACTATCGCACAAACTACGCTAAATTTGGACCTCTGAATCAGATGATGGCTACCTACAATTTACATAGCGATTCAATTGAATTTACAATTACAAAATCCAAATTGAAGCAGTACTTCAATGCTATACGCTGAAGAAGAACACGCCATATAAATATTGTGAACCAGGCGCTGCTTAGTCTAATATTGTATATTTTATATCTTCGATTATAACTAGATTTAAGAAAAAAAAATGTAACAAACGGTCTACTTATGATTGACGACAATAAATAAATAAATAAATATTTAAAATAAAAAAAGCAGTCTACTGCGCTCTCTTTGATCGCATCACTTACCACAGTGAATCCATGATCTAAAAATAAAAAATTAAAAACCTGGCTCACTAACACAAAAACTATCCTTCCCTTGACAATTGTGGAGACGCAGAGGTAAACACGGTCTCTAACCAACGATTGTCAAACTAAGCATCCTTCCCCCCTCCCCAAAGACCGTGAGGACGTGGCCGGCGCCGGTACTGATCTATATATATAAATAGAATTAGTGAACTTGTACATTGAAGATGCAAAGCTACTCCCAAGCTCCATCTATGTGGTTCTCTGTGTAATTACACTAGTTCTGATCGGTAACGGAGTAGCAACTACGCTACGCGCGGTCTTTTTTTTTTAAATAAAAATAAATAATAATGAACAAAAGAATTGATCAAATGATAGATTATATCGACACTTGACGAGTCATCGTCAAGTTCCTTGTCCAGGAACATATTAGTTGGAAGTTGTGTCAGGTACAAAGTCTCTCAAGGTCGTAATTTTTATGATGGTTTTTGCTACCGAAATCCGCATAGACAACCATGAGAAGTGGTTTATGAATGTAATTTTATTTATTATTTAAATGTAGTGCCAAATTTGATTGAATTTTAAATTCAATTCAGCTTACAAATAAAAAACTTCCTAAATACCCATCAGAAAAAAATACTTATTTATTAAGAAGCTTGTTTTTATGAATCATTTACCATTTACCTTCAAGATGATTCTTGTCGATTTTGTGACACGGTAAAGAAAACCGGGAACACTTGTTATGCCACTGCCCGGCAGTCTTCCACAACAGATTTAATTTCTTCAGCAAAGGGCTACTAGAATCCTCTGAGATCCGGAGAACAAACCCCAGTACGGTAGTGATGAAGATACCCGACATGAAAAAAATGATCATTTACCGTAGGAAAAACAGGTTCAAAATGCGAGGTTGGTTAGGACGATCCATCTAGATAACCGCAAACAATATTTTGGTAAACTATTCATTGTGGTAACAGATTTATGGTTTTAAGACTCCCAGCAAAGAAAAAAAAATCAGTTTTGCTTTCATATAAATCACGAAAATAAAAGTTAATCCGTATTATTTCAATGCATGATTTAAGCGATATGCAGTGATGGATAATTCAGTAAGACCAAATCCCGATTTTCATACAAATTAGTCATGTTTAGAGTCTTGTCTTTCATTTAATTCCCGTGAAGTTATTTAGCTGGAATTTTGGCTTAAGACTAGAAATAACCTGGATTTTTCACTGTAACAAATTCATATATTTTACTCACCCCTTTAGATGTTACAAAAATTACGAACGTCAAAACAATAAGATCACCTATTGATTAACTTCCTGAAAGTTAAAGCAACCGGTTTGCATTGATAGTTCTTCGCGAAGTTGTTTACGTTGCGGTTGAGTTATATGAATTATATTTTTCTCATTTCCGAAGTGTAGAACAGAAATCATTATTTTTTAAAAGACGGCCAGAATCTATATTAGAAATTAAAGAGATGAAAACAAAGTTGCATGGACCGCTGCATCTTGATGGATAGTTCATTAAAACAACTGAACTGGCAGCCTGTTCAATGAACAGGTTACGCATGTGGACGAGACACACTGGAAATAATCGTCACCTTTGAAAAAACCGAAACATAGCTCTTATTATAGTTAAATTTACCAGGAAGTCAACATGCGATTTTCGTGCTCGCTTAAATAGTCAAGTTGGAAAAAATCGCTATTTTTTCATGTTAATCTTGTTTTGTCCGAATTGTGTGACTCAATCCTGTTAATTTACATACCACAATATTAGCTTGATACATACCGTCATGAAATGATGCAATCAAATTTAAAAAAATATATAAATTTATCATATTTACCTTATTGTTTTTCAAATAATTTGAAGTCAGTTGGCTGTGGAATTTCCACGTCAAAGATTGAGGTGTTATATCAAAAAATCCAGATTTATTCGCCTGTCAAACGTGACAGTAAAAGGTTTCATCTCTTATGAGTTCCAAACTATTTGTTAATGAGTATTGATAGTGCTTATTACTGGGGTATAACTAAAACATTAAAATTTACTTAAGGCCCACAACAAAAAGACTTGTTTATAGTAAGGAAAACTGATTGATTTATTTTGAAAGCACGTCTCACCGCTTTAAAAAAAATTTTGTGAAAATTTGAATTCGGTCTGTCATCAGCTGTTCGACGAAGCTTTGTCCTGATGTTTAAACAGGAGCGTTGTACAGCTTCATTATTAATGTGGCGAATTTATCGTTTGATTATAATAGCCAGTTGTTTACAGTCTTTGGGTCTCCAGTTGTATTAGTACACCAGTGAACTCAAATATCCAAAGAAATCTTCAACCGGCGACACTGGGGCAAATTAGTTGGATTGCGTTTTTTTTGGTACATACGGGATGTTTGGGCTTTCCAAGAACGCTTGTGTTTTACGACGCTTTATCCGGCCAAAACACGCAGCTTCCATCTGCATGATATGGTTGAAAAAAGCGGGGCTTGAACCATGGTTTGGAAATTCCTCAGATATGACAATGTAAATCATCACCTTCTGCTCAAGTTTATGCTTAAACTTATATTTCACGTTCGGAGGTCCAGTAGAAATGTTATCAGAATAATATCGATTTTTTCCTGGGATGTGGGTTTTTGAGAGAGGGAAGAAGCTTTCATCATCCAAAACGAAACATTTTCCGGTCATCCAGCGGAATTCAGATTTTACGGTTGATATCTGTTGCTATTGATTTCTTATGGCAGACTGTCAGCCTTATTCTGCGTGGCGGGTGAGCTCTCACATAAACCCTCTGTTTGACTGCTGTTTGGTCACTGGTGTGTTGTGTTGTGGTTTTTAAAGGAACTATGCAGCCATTATGCGTCTTCCTGAGCGCTATTGTACGTCTGGTAAACTGCTTCTAAACAGTATATGTGGCGAACTACCTCTAAAGGATTATTCTATCTATTTTATCCGGGTCTAGCATATAGATTCCCAAATAGCGCACTACGATCATAATTAGTTGTAGTAACATTATTATGACTTAGCAAGTCATATTTATGTTATCACAACTGAATGGCAACAAGTGTGCTACTAGCAGGGCTGGTAGCAGGTCACTTTTTAGTGACTTGGTCACTATTTTGAGCCTAGTCACTAAAAAGTCACTATTCGCATCCAAAAGTCACTAAAGTCACTATTTTTCGGAATATGGTCACTAAAGTCACTTTTTTTGTACCGCTGATTGTGAAAAGTAAAAAAAAAACCACTTGTACCTATTGTATAATAGACAATCAAATTATGCGATCTGGTCACACTATATAATGTCGAGAAATATACACCAAAAATCTAGATGCCCTGGCAAACGCTGTCCCGCCTTAATGTCCTGGAAGACCAATTTACATTATGACATAATCTTAACTTAACTTATTTTTACTTAACTTTGTGTAGCCCATAAAGTTATTGTTACGATTATAGACCTTAAGATTTGAAGGAGAGTTTGAATGACCTGAAACTAACAAGGTTACCCTAGTAACCACAAGCATTATATTATTGCGCTTATTCAACTCAAAGTTAGCATCGGTAATGCGGGATCGCATCAATTCAACAGTTGTCAAGTAATGAAGCGTTAAATTAGCTTAAGAATGTAGTGATGCATTACTAATGCAATAATGCTACTTTAGCAATGTCTTATGGCATTAAAAAAGATATAGCATTTGTTCGATCTTCAATGATGCACTAGACGTAATGCATATGCCCCATATATGCATGCTATTACAGCCTCGTGGTTACTTGGGTATCCTATGATGTTTGTGGACGAATAATTAATTGTATATGTTTGAATATTCATCGTAGCTTTGTATAGCCCAAAAGGCTACGATTACTACCGTATATCTTAAGTTCTGAACCCAAGGTCAATTTTTATAAACCTGAACATCCCGAGATAATTTGATAGTGACTGGTGAGCTTACAGTAGCTTCATTGAATGTGTTTGAATGCATATCGTAACTTTTCATAGATTATAAAGCTAACTTTACGACTATAGATCCTAAATTCTGAACTCAAGGGCAGTTTTGATGACCTAGAATATCCCAAGATATCTCATTATTTGATGACCTTTAAAAAAATCACTTCAGTCCAAAAAGCTGTAGATTTTAATCTACAATTCAAAACTTAAAATCTACAGCTGGATGTAGATTTTATGTTTTAATTCAGAAAGTTTGGATAACCTAGAACATCCGAAGATTATCTCATAATGTCTTGTTCTTCCGAAATATTCAATGAATATGTTTTCAATACACGTCGAAGCTTTGCAAAAACCCAGAAAGATTTTGTTACAACAGTAGTAGGTCCTATGTTCTAGTTTGGGTGACCTGGAACATGTCATACTGCTTCATAATGTGTTTTGTCTTGAAGAATATTAATTGAATAAGTTTGAATATTTTTTGTAACTTTGTATTGCCTCAAATTTACTGTTATAACTGTAAATCTTAAGTTCTGAATGCCAAGACAGTTTGGAAGACCATGATCATCCCAAGATTATCTTATTGTGTATTTTGAGGTTTGAAAATATTTACTGAATGCACTTTGAGTAGCCCCAAAAACTATTGGTACTATCGCAGATTTGAAATTCTGAAGTCCAGGACGGTTTAGATTACCTAGACGATGTCAAAGTTATAAAATAATAACTGTTGACCTTCCTAAAGGTTCATTGAATTTGGTTGAATACAGATGGTCACCATATAAAGCTCAAAAAAATACTGTTATAACTGTAGATTTCATGTTTTGAACATAAGGACAGTTTGGTGTACCTAGAATATTCCTAGGTTGTCGCATTATGTATTCTAGCCTACCACGCTATTCAATAATTATTGTTAAATACGTATTTGCACACTCTAAACATTTACTGTTACAACTATAGATCATATGATATGAACTCAAGGACAGTTTGGATGACCTACATCATCCCCGTTTATCTCATGATGTTTTTTCACGTTCGAAAATATCTACTGAATATGGTTGAATACGTAGCGTAACTTTGTATAGTCCAAAAACTGTAGTTACTACTGTAGATCTTAAGTTCTGAACTCAAGGACAGTTTGGATGGCCTAGAAGATCATAAAGCTATCAAATAATGACGGTTGACCTTCCAAAAAGTTCATTCAATATTTTTGAATACAAATTATATCCTTATATAGCCCTAAAGCTAATGTAGATCTGAACTTTTGAACTCAAGTACATTTTGGAAGACCTAGAACCCAAAACCTAGGTTCAAAAATATATAACATTTATCAACGAGAATTTAATAATACGTATGCATATGATAACATTCTAGAACAACGCCTTACACTTTTAATAAGGCATTTATTTTTTCCTCCTAAACTTCTTATTATTCAGGATGTTCTAGGTCATCACCATCCGTTACATGCAGTGAAAGCTCCAAGTATGTTATGAAAATCACCAAGTTACTTTCGATTCAAGTCAACTATGATCTTCTTATTGAGGAATGGACATTGTTAAAATGCTAGATGTTGACCTTGAGTACATAGTATTGGAACCAGGTGTTTACTAAGAAAACGGCTGTAGGTGAGCCTAAATACCCTCAGGCGATTAAGATGGTGAAAACAGCTTCACATGGCAACGGCTCAAAAAAGGAGTTGAGAAGCAAGATATGTCAGAAGTAATTCTAGCATAGGCCATGCTTTCAGCCGCGTTTCAACCGTGCGTATAGACCTGTCTTTGCAAAAATGAGCTGCGGACCAAGTGCAGGAGGCCTTGGAGAGAAAAAAGTTGCTTGATTACAGACTCCCTTTTTTTTTTAAAAAAAAAAACCAAAAAGTCATACTGCGCTACAGTATTATTCATTTTTGCAAACGAGGGTGATCACTTAGTTCATTTTTACTGTACTTAGACAGCAAATGTATAAAAAATTTAAAAAATACAAAAATTTGGAAATCACTTTTTAGTCACTATTTGGTCACTTTTTGGTCACTATTTTTATTATTTTAGTCACTAAAGTCACTATTATTTATCCATAAATCCGCTGCCAGCCCTGTACTAGGGTTTTGACGCTATTCAGCACACAGCTAGTGAATCTTAGAAAATGTGAGCTGTTCACGCTGTGGAAAATACTAATCTTCCTTCTCATTTCTAGTTACGCAGCTAGTACCTTACAAAAAATAAGATATTTGATAATGAAGAAGAAAAATTGAAATGGTCGCGTTCAAAGATTGCCGAAATTTTTCAAATTTTTCAAGTTGCTATTGTATTCAATGAATATGGTTCAGTTTCCGATGTAATTTTGTATAAGCAGGAAACTGTAGTACACCGGAAATAATCCACACATATTTATTGGCAAAAATCCGTAGAAAATTCCACATAATACTGATGTGTTCACACATAAACAGCACCCTCTGCGAAACACAAATGAAGTTTATGTGACAAATGAAAAGTATGTGTGGCCACACATAGTGATTATATGTACTCAGAGGAAGTATGTGTGGTTACAAATAGATATCATTTGTTGATTATATTGAAAATAATTATAGATGGGACACATAGATATTATCAGTATTAACCTCACGACAGACACGGAGTGGCTTAACATCGAAAACGTTGTAAACATCTTGGGAGTACGTTTTGGAAATAATATCAAACAAGTTCAAAAATTATATTAGCAGTCCGTTCTTAGCGAATTGAGTACCCGACTTTGGTTTCATCATCCGAAGAAGTTGAATGCAATTCAAAAAGTAATTCTTATCAACTCGTACATCACCTCAAAACTTTGGTATATGGCCTCAAATATTCCACTCACAAAAGAATTTGCCACTAAAATTAAGGCAGAAAACAAGAAATTCATTTGGCATTGCCAAGCTCTTCAAAGAATAGCGTTTGCCAACTTGATGCTCCCAAAATCTTGAGGTAGTCTTAACCTGCATTGTCCAGAGACAAAATCGAATGCACTCTTTTTGAACCGAGTGATTAAAACGACAAGACAACTTCCATTTTTGAGTAGCTTCCTAGAGAATCTGAATATTCCAGTACCAGCAATATTCAACCATATAAGACTACTGCAAACCGAAATGTCCTGGTTACCTCATCAATTGATCAGTACAGCATCGTCCCAAGCAATATATCTCCACTTTCTGGCTCTGAAACCGAATCCTGGATTTATAACGGCCAACCAACGTGACTGGAAGACCGTCCTGAAACTCCTTTATAACAAAATTCTGTCATCAACGCAGCGACCCAACTGGTTTGTGGTAATGCACCAGAAGATAAGGCATCGAGATTTGCTATTTCAACGAGGCGTGGCAGATGACTCCAATTGCGAGACATGTCCGAAACTACTCTACACAAGCTGTTCCATTGTCAAAGCAGCAGGGAAATATGGAGGTTTCAACGAAGACAAATACTGCATCTCGAGTCAGAACTAGCCAGATTTGAACCAGAAAATTTTGTATATCCTGATTTTAAAAACACTAATCGAACCTCAAAGAACTCCATCATAAAATCATTAGGTATATTCTTCAGCTATCACATTGAAACAAATGAAAACTTATTAAGTTTAGACAATTTTATATTTTATGTAAATATTAACAAGTAAACATAGATATATAAGGTTTAAAAAAAAGGTATTTCTTGAATCACTTAAATTTCATCGCATTGCAGAACTTGGTGAGACCATTCCATCTGTAAAACGTTCCAGCTCATTTTGATCAATAACAAATGCACTTTTGATGCCAAATTTTGGGCTTTCCTCCCTACAAGACTGCAATCAAATCAACCACAACAAAAGTACACACGATTATCAACTTCTGCTATCACTTGACCTGTTAGCTAGAGGTACGGGTGAAAACAAGACGGAGAGTCGTAATTTTCAAATGGAATTTAAACATCGTCTTATTTAGTTTTTGACCATTACATCAACTAAGTAATATGACGATGAATGACAAGATGCAAACATAAATTCTAAAATCAAATATAGACACATCAGTATCACCAATAATTAAGAAACTGGCGATTTTTTTGTTTTTGACTCGCTGCTGGCAACCCCATTGCACTTTGCACCTTGCAATACATTCTTGCGCTGTTGTCATTGCTGGCAGCCTTGGCCACAGTTGTTATTGAATCATTATTCTTGTTTTAACCCGCTGGGTTATTTTGACAGAATGTTTAAGGGGTTTTTGTTATGAATAATTATGGTTTTAGTGGTGAATCATTGAGCTTGGGACCGATGCGCTGGTACATCCTGAGCCTAAAAAACTATGTCCATTTTCTTCATGACTATCCAGTCCCCGTGGTATTATGGTCAACCCTCAGTATTGTGTATCGGTCGTCTGTCAAATATAATTTTCATGACTGCGCACATTTTATTTTGCAAATTATTATGGTCAGGCAAATCGAATCCAGTTTCAAATTCTTACAATTCCAATTGTTCTATGTTATCACAATAACAAGTCTCTTCAAACACATTTTCATACGCCCTAAAAGCGAATCTCACCTAGTTGGCAACCACTTTCTGGACGATTGTCGACCACGTATGTTGTACCATGCATGTGTATGCAATGATCGATTTCATTCTCTGTTGTCTTGTCGCCGCTTGTACACGATGTACACGTCCGGGTGGAGCTTTCAGAAAGGGCCAAATCGGCGAATCAAATGACATTGAATGAA
Organism: Aedes japonicus; assembly: GCA_034211315.2. NCBI lineage: Eukaryota > Metazoa > Arthropoda > Insecta > Diptera > Culicidae > Aedes > Aedes japonicus. Next base: position 10,736 of record JASCZW010014349.1, read on the forward strand.
ACCGGCTGTTGGTAGTGGTGGTTGTGGCGGACTTCTACCACCATAATGATCGCTAAGAAGGAGAGCTATGTATGTACATCGAAACACAATAACGGCTGACAGCAACAAACCATAAGGGACGGACGGGCATTGCCTCTCCTGGAGGATTTCAGTCGCGAAACTCAACCAGATTCAGCTGCGCAATGCTAAAACAGTTCGGTTCTCTGCGATACTTTGCGATCGAATGGATCTGCGATGATTCGTGGAATCACTTTCCATTGAAGACGCACCTATACAGCGGTGGGATTTTTTCTTTTTTTTATTGCATCAAAAACTCCTCGACGGTCAGTGAGTGAAAATCTCAACGTTGACGTATGAGGAGAATCGAGCAAAGCTCTGGCAGCATTATTATCTTCCACGGTGTTGTTCCAATTTTGTTTGGCTCAATGAAGTGCATAAACAGACAGACGGCCTTCTGGTGTTGGTTACACACCATGTAATCAAGCATTGCCATTTCTGTTCGATATTTGGTCCGTATGTGGTTGTAATGTATCTCGGAGTTGTTGGGTAGTACGGTAGTGAATAGAACGTTCTCATTTATTGACATCATCATCCTGGTGGTTGGTGAATCAGAAAGAGGAAATTCATTGTTTTGGTTGACGTTGAAAGTGTTTGTTGGCAGCAGGAATCGTGGAAAATGATCATATTACATTGGGCGAAAAAAAACAAGCGTTAGTTGAATTTTGAATCGAAGTAGCTGTGGAAATGGAAAGTGGTTCTTCAGGATGCTACGGAAAGGACGAGCGGATAAACCATTAAGTTGATTAATTCCTGGAAAACAAACAAAAACGGTGACTCGGTTCCGGGGGACCGTTGCGGATCCGAGGCGTTTAATGAATGCAGAACATTATTTATACGGATAAAATAAGCCTTTCCTAGGCACGGCAGCTGATGTTAGAAACGACTTGAAGATTGTGTTAAGAAGTTGTGCGAAAATTGTGTTTATAAATAGCGAACGTGAGTAAAAGATAACATCCCAACGTCATATTGTTCGTTTGGTGTGTATAGTTCAAGCGGTGTTTGAACCCCTATTCTGTAAGGAAGGGTTTTGGCACGTACTATTTGAAGTTTACATGGACGTTTTTGTAGGAAAACAAGGTATGCTGGAAGGAAATTCTCTTAGTCACAATAGTGCTGGAAACAACTTTTCGTTCTTAACATTCTTGTTATAAATCATTGTTTTGACTACGGTTACGGCGAAAAGATAAAATGAGGAATATCTGAAATAATTTCATAATTTCTAATATTTAAACGCTGTTGTTGAACATCATAGGATATTTTAGCAATGTGCGCCTTTCAACGGATTTGACATTTGTATGAAGTAATACGTGGTAGCTTGGGTGATTGCTTAACTCCAATGTCAGCTTGAAAGCATGCTGTTTGTGGTTGGGTTCGATTTTTCGTAAGGGATTTTTTTTTCAACTCCATGGGTATAAGGTATGATTGTATATATCACTCAATCAGACTAATGCAAAAATACCGGCATGGATAGGTCTCAATTATTCACTATGGAAGTGGTTTTAGAGCACTGAAAGCTCGCAATAAGCTTATTGTAAAAAAAAATTTGCTTGAATTGTAAAATAAAGAAGAAAACGCAGTGAACTGGAGCACTTTGCAGAATATATAATATGTTGCGGCAAAATAATTATTTCAAGGCTGGCAGCAAGTTTCTTAGACTTGGCCACTATTTTAACGCTAGTTTTTTTTAAGTATATTTTTAACGAAAGATTACTTAATTCTCGTTTTTTAACAAAATGCACTCTAAACTACCTCTTTTGATTTTTCCTTCAAATTCTCTTTTGATATTTGTAACTGAGTAGTATCAATGTACAAATTGACAGTTGAGTGCAGTTCTTACTACTTTAGGTTCGAACAGAACAGTTTTAGGGTAACGAAAACTATTACGAATGAAGGACCCCAGGAAGGAATTATGCTGACTACTTTTTATAACATTTTTGTTATAAATTCGGAGCAATTTAATCGCAAATTACAGAATGGTGAACATTCAGAATGTAAACAAAAGGGCAATGATGATTGTAATATTTAAAGTTGAATTTCAAATCATAATTCACAATTAATGAATACATTCAAATACAGTCTAGCATACAGTCAGAGAACAAAGCTAGCTTCTGATTCATTTGAACCATTTTAAATGTTAGCCCTACAAGTACTGGAAGTAAAAGTGTCGCCCTTTACTATTCGCCTGTTTTTGACATTTGTTGGTATCGCGTTCCACTTTTCGCCGTTGTTTTGATCATTTTATCAGTATCGCCTTTTACTTTACGCCAAGATTATGTTTTGATTTAAATTACGCCTTTCACTTAGTCAACAATCAATATGGCGTAAATCGCACAGTAAATTGTTTTGATAATGAAATATCTCTACATCCTTTGCGAAAACACTATTTTATGAATATAAATTGAAGCACAATTAGCACAAAAAGTTCAAAACTCGTGATTTAGTGGTAAGAACTATGCATTGCATTGAAAAAGCATTTTGTTTACATATTGCATGTATGTCCAAATCGCAATTTGCGCTGGAAATGTGTTTCTCCCTGGGCACTTGTAAAACCTTGAGGTAGTTTAGCTTCAACTACCAGGTGCCAGGTGCCAGACCTTTTTGGAAAGAAACACACAAGTGTTGCCAGATCAGTGGTAATGCAGCCCAAAAATGCTTTTGAAGTTGCTTAGTTCTCATAGATGAACATTAGAATTTGGAGAAGGTGATCAATGCTCAAGTACAGTATTTGAAAATAGTTGCAAAGTTGCATACGATCATATAAACTCAGTTGAAAAAGCTGAAATAGTTTATTATTACATATCAGCACACTTTTGAAAGGCATCTGCACATAGGGGAGCTGTTCCATTCATCTCAAGATCCATTATTGATACTAATCGGAAATGTAGGTTTGATGCAGGAATCAATTAATTTCTTTTGTTATTGAGTTTGCTTAGTTTCAACAAGAAATTAAAGTAATTAAAACCAACAATAAATAAAAATTACGAAATCAGCTGGATATGCGTCAATCTTTTGTTTTTGAATAGCCCGAATCGAAGGATGAAAATGGTTTCTTCCATAAAAACACGGCGCGTCAGTGGAATATGGATTGCACCCCCCTCCCCCTCCCCCACACAAACTTGATGTTTCGTAAAGTTTCGTCCAAATGGCCTAGAAACGATCTGGATTAAAAACGTACTCGGTTCAGAACTTCCAAAATCTGGACGAACGTGTCCGTAAACTCTTCACGAAGCTGTTAACGTAATACCAATGCAGCGTCATTGATAACTAGGCATTCTTCAAAGTGGATTCCACCCAGTGCCGGGACAGGAATAGTTCCCGAATAAGAACAAGTTTGCTGAGGATGACCGTTCCAAACTGAAGAACTTGTCGAAATTTGCTTCGAGGTACCTGATTTGGCAAGCCATATGCACAACAAAACGAAGTGAACCATTCGTGTGCAAAGGTACCATAAACGGTGAGATTTACAAAACTCAGTGACTCTCAAAACGGCTATTGTTGTTTTTGAGACAACAATAATCGTCAGTTTAGCCCGATTTGGCTTCATGCCGCTACTCCGCTACTTTTGTACCGAAAAACATGAACTCATCATACTGTGCTGAAATCCGCGAATTCAACCCTAACAATATGGGTGTCAACATCTTTGTAATCGTTCCAGAAGAACGTTTGCCATAGTTTTTGGACCATTCGGTCACGTGGCTTAGGAGTGACCAGTTCATAGTAGGTTCCCATGATGGCCAGAAAGTTATATGAATTGAATCCCAACAATATGGGTTTCATAAATCTTGCAGTCGTTCTAGAAGAACATTTGTCATAGTTCGGAGTGACCAGTTCATTGTAGGTTCCTATGAGATCAAGGATAGCCAGAAAATTATTTGAATTAAACACCAACTATATGGAGGCCAAAACTCTTGGAATCGCACAAGAAAAATAAATCTTATCGTTATCAGTACATCCGATGACTTGGCTTCAGGGTGGCCAGTCTAGAGCAAGAAACACGAGTCAGGAACTATCGCTCCAGTTATATTCGTCGGCAATAGAATCCCGAATGGACAATCCAAAAGTGGTGGCCAAATTTTTCACAAGGACGTCGATTATACAAGTTCTTGGAAGAGAACTTGCCGTCGTGCCTGAACCTTTGAAAACTACTCGAGCATGATGCTGCCGCAGGGTTCCACAAAATGGCGTCTGCGCAGAAACGCAGAAAACCAGAAAGTAATATGATTCTTGCTTGAAGCCGACCAATTTCCTCTTCAACTTCCTGAAGGGTTGGGGTTAGGAAAATGTCATCTTCTGTGCGTGTTCCTAGATTTATTACCGTGCCACTTTCGTTCGCTGTAATATTGCCGTTCAGGTGCTCGGCGAAGTACCTTTCAATCACCTCACACTCTCCTGTGAGAATGTTGCCTTCCAGGTCTCGCACATATCAGCTTGTAGTACGTAGCCTTTGCGCGAGCTGTTCAATTTCTCGTAGAATTTGCGTGTGTCGTTAGCACGGTACAGTGCTTCCATTGCTTCGCGGTCTCGATCTTCCATCTGGCGTGCCTGTCTATACCTTCCACATTTGCAATCGTACGGTGTTGCAGCATTCTCGACCGTGTTGAATTCTTCTCTTCTACTAACTGCTTACATTCGCCATCAAACCAGTCATTTTTTCGATTCGGTGCAGAAGTATCTATTGTCATCATTGCAGTGCTACCAATGGCGGTTCGAATATCTCTCCAGCCATTCTTAAGAGTAGCTGTTTCTAGCTGTTGCGCGTATTCCTGGGCAACTCCGGTTTCCCGTGGTAGCTCAATGTTAGGTCGTGGCGTCCGAAATCGAAGCGTGTTGTACACCATCGAGAGTCTTTGCCGATTGTTCCGATCCGTATTAACTTCTGTATTATTTGTACCATTGTATTTTTTAAGGGCGGCTTGTTGGGCCTTCCCCAACCCCCTGTCTCGTCGGAGGATCTTCGTGCACAGCACTGTTTAGAGTCCCACGACGACAATGATCAGCCGCTCCTAACATGGAGTACAGACGCTGTTTTGAGCCGCCCCTGGCAGGGAGAACAGACACTCAAATAGACTGCACCCTTGAGGGCATCTCCTTCCTGTCAGTATACGAGCAACGTTCCACCGGGGTGGTTACCCGATCTTTTCAATGGTTACTCATACCCTGGTCGGCCTCACGGAGAGGTCGGATCTACGTTATACCTGCAGGTACGCGAAGTACCAATGGTACGCATTGTCCAGTTATTTACCTATCAACTCGATTAGTTTTTTTAAATTTCCTTTATTTCTCCAATATAGCTTGAATTCACGCAGAAAAATATTTCTGCTCATTACTTATATATTCAACATCCAAAATATGGACCCCGACAATGCGAACGCAAAGTTTTCATAAAAGGAAAACTTGCTCGCGTCATCGGATGTATCGATAACGATAATACATTTTCTTCTGGATCGATTCCAAGGATTTTGACACGCATATTATTAGCATTCAATTCAAATAATTTTCTGGCCATCCGTGACCTCATGGGAACCTTTCTCCTAGGTGACTGTCCAAGGATCTATTCACCGGTTTGTCATTTGGCAATCACACACATTCCACTGTATTCTGTGAATGACTTTTAGTGTTATCACTGCTGATTTTATATTGGAATCTACAGTACACAGGTCGAAAAAGTAGCGTGAATTTCTGTTCAATATCATGCACATAAATTGAGCGTCTCAAAACATAAAAAAAGCATTATTTATTGTGTAATGTTCTGGGACATTCCATGCATTGCCGATAATATTGTATACAAAAGCTCGTCTTTGATAGAACTATTTCATGCAAGTTGCTGCTTGGTGTGAACTGAAATAAAAATGTTCGTGCTCTTATATTCACATCTATTTATTTATTTGGCGTCAATCTTTTGTAGACCAGTTTTGTTTTACAAATAGTAGGGTAAGGGGATGTAATGTTAGCCTAGCTCCTTCATTCGGCCTATGTACCAAATGTGTCATTAATTTAGCGATAATCAACAAAATCATGTTCCTACTAGCATGATAGATGTAATCCGAAGCAATTGAGACAATTTTGATCAACTTATAGTTGCTCACTTCCGCGTAATTTTCGGTTTCTTGAACTTTTGCGGCATCATGATTTCACTGGTTATGCTGAACAGATGATCTACACGATTTCAAGTGATCTAATTTTGGCTTAATTGAATCGATAAAGCATTTAATGCAGTCTGGATGTGCAGAAAATAGTTACACGTTACAAACTTACTGTTCACATAGCTAAAATAAAAATGATTTTACAAGAAAATCGTAGACCCAATGTTGGGGACATATTTTTTGTGTGTTCCCAACTATGGCCTGTTGTATCAATAACCTAGTAAAAAGGTTGTTATTGGTAAAATTTCTAGTGGAAATCCATGAATTTGCGGTTGTTTATATTCAAGTGGCTCATCCAAACACAAATCGAAGAGACAAAATCATTGTATAGTGAATTATAATGTTTTCAATATTGAATGACTGATAAATCATATATGTACATCATATAAGTGTTTTGAGGCAGTTTTACTTTAGTTTGTTTTGTGAAATGTGGTATTAAGTAAATCCAGTATAGCTTACAATGCCTTAATTCATAAAATTAGAAAAAAAAACCGTGCAAAGACTGCATTTTGTAATAAATCCATCGAATGGGACGAAGTTACATCCACGAATAGACCCAATTTGGTGCTTATAGACCGACATTAAATCCACATCCCTCGAAAGTTTATGGCATTATAAAAATAGTTGTGTAACTTTTAGTGATACATGCTACCAAATGTCTTATCATACTTATCTTTGCAAGTGTATAACTAGTTGAATCTCGCTTACAGCTTAAAAACTTAATGAGTTATATTGAAAAATGTGATCGCTGGTTGCATAATAGACTGAGTCAAGGGACACATACCCTACTTAAAGTCTAACTCGTTATATCTTAATTTACCCTAACCGTGAAAAGAAAATTTTCCTAAGCTCTTTTTTATTCATTGTCACATCTACTAAATCGCAATACTTATTATAACACGACATCATCCTATTTAAAGGCCCATTCTGTGCATAGTTTGTTCTTTGACTGTTTATGTAAAATAATTGTCTATTTCTTAGGAAGCGAGAGGGAGCATAGAAGTTAAGATTTTCTAAAATCTCTTGTGTGTTTACTCTCTGCATAATAACATCATTCAGGAAAGCTATCATTGCAAATTCTCTTCTTTTTTAACCCCATCTAAGTTAATCACCATAAATCGTGACTCATAAGACGGCATAGGTAAAGTCGTCCAACCTAACTTTCATAGGGCAAATAACAAACATTGTTTTTGAACTGACTCTATACGGCTTGCATGTGTATCTTGATATGGAGACCAAACTATGCTACAATATTCAAGAAGGGGTCTCACATATGTTATGTACAGCGTTTTGATGGTGTATGGATCATTAAAGTTCAAGCTAAACCTTTTGATAAACCCAAGCATGTTGCTTGCTTTATAAATGATATTATTATAATGAATCCTTAAGGGTTTGAGCTGTTTAGTGGAATACCTGTAACTAGAAATTAGAAGAAAAATTAGTATTTTCCATTTAATTTCAACTACCTTTACTTATCTTCGACAGATACGCGTATTTCGTCTACAATGTGTAGACTTCTTCAGTGTCTCGTACTAATAACTCGACTTGTTATTAGTACGAGACACTGAAGAAGTCTACACATTGTAGACGAAATACGCGTATCTGTCGAAGATAAGCAAAGGTAGTTGGAATTAAATGGAAAATACTAATTTTTCTTCTAATTTCTAGTTATTATTATAATGTTCGGCAAAAGTTAATTTAGAATCGAGTATAACACCCAAGTCTCTAATTTGACTGCATCTTTCAACAGTTTTCTGGCCGAGTTTAATAGAGTTTTGCAATATTGCGTGTTTTCTGGTAAACGAAATGGAATTGCATTTTTTTACATTAAGTTCTAACAAATTTTTCTTACACCATATGTAGAAATTGTCAATTTCGTGTTGAAATAATTCAAGGTCCGATGTCTCACATATCTCCATGAAAAGTTTCATGTCGTCTGCATATATTGAAACATGAAGGAAGCTCAAAATGTGTTCTATATCATTGATAAATAAAATAAATAATAATGGACCAAGATGAGACCCTTGTGGTACGCCCGAAGTAACGTTCACAATTGTTGAAAGTTTTCCCTCAAATCCTACTCTTTGCGTTCTCTAAGTCAAGTAAGACTCAAAACATTTCAGTTGCCCAGGATTGAATCCCATTTTGGATAATTTAAAAAGCAACAGTGGAATATCAACTCTGTCAAATGCTTTACTAAAATCGGTGTATAACGCTTCAACACAATTTCCTTTGTCCATTACGTTCAAAGAAAAAGTTACAAATTGTATCAAATTAGTGGCTGTTGATCGCCCTTTAACAAAACCATGCTGTTTATTAGAAATTAAAGTCTTCACTTGCGAAAATATATTATCATTTATGATAGATTCAAAAAGTTTCGGGATGCTTGATAACATAGCAACCCCACGATAATTTTTACTATCAGATTTTTTTTCACTTTTAAAAATTGGGATCAAAAAGATTCTTTCCAAACAGCAGGAACGCTGAATTAAAATGACGAATTAAACAACCAAAATAAAGGTTTAACTAGCTCCTTTGAAAGAGATTTTAGGTTATAGGTGGTAAGCCGTCTGGTCCAGCACCCTTTGAAGCATCCAAAGTTTCAAGCGCGTGTAAGATTTCTCTGACAGATAAATTATCAACTGAAATGTCCGTCATTGGCTCGGGGAGGTATGAGAAATATTGCAAGTCACGCTCATTATCGTCATGAGAAGTATAGATGTCCTGGAAGAAATCAGCGAATAAGTTGCTAATGTCATTTGTTGTGTTGCCGGTCCTGTTGTCTACATGCATTTTTGACGGAAACTTCTTAGACTTACGTTTTTCTTTAACATAGCTAAAGAAAGATTTAGGGTCTGACTTAATATTATTCTCTACCCGTGTATTATGCTCTTCATATGCATTTTTTAATTCTAAACTCAGTTGATCGCATATGGCCAGATAAAGTGATAGATTTTCATCAGTTTTATTTCTCTTGTATGCTTTATGAGCTTTTTGTTTCCTGTTTTTGAGATTAGTAACCAGTCTGTTATACCACACTGGGGATTTGAGACTAGATTTTCTCTTTTGTTTCATGGGCACTGTTTGTTCTAAAATATCATACAAAATTAGGTAGGATGCGTTCTACCAAATTTTGTATTGCTTGACCTACAGCATGATCACCTAGTACAGTTTGCCAGTCAATACTATTCAATTTTTCTTTGATAAGTACATAATTAGCCCTACTAAAATCATGGTATGGTTCGGATAAATTATTATCTATCATTGTGGTTTTGTCGTGCACGAATATGGAGTATTCAATTGCAATGTGGAACACTTCATTTTTCCAAAGAGGAGTAGGTGACTCTGATACGCAAAAATCATCGGTCATATTAGTGAACATTAAATCTAAGTAGCAATTATTCTGATTTTTCACGTGATTTACTTGATTGAGCCCGATTTCAGAACTTTTGTGAAATAGAGTACGGAGCGTTTCATTTTCCCCTGCAATCGGTATCAAAAGGGACTCATTTTCATTGTCAATAATAAAATTGGCTGCCCTCTGGTTAAAATCACCGTATATGTGAACATTTGTTTCGGGCTCAAACTTTGAAATGATATTACCGGCAATACTAAAAAATAGTTCAAACGAATCTTTTCTCGCATATTCTGGAGGAAAATATACTGCTACAAAAATATGAACTGGTTCTCCAATAAGACATTTGACCCAAACATGGTCGGATTCTTTACATTTGCAAGATTCAATTTGTTCGCTATTATAATCAACACTAACTGCTACAAGAACACCTCCACCACATTTTTTATTTCATCAGCCGGCGTCGGTGGTGCAGTGGTAAGCGTGACTGCTACTTGGCAACCTAGTGGGTCTGGGTTCAATCCCAGTCGACGTCGGTGGTTTTTCTGAGGCGAAAAAACCTGGTCACGTCTTCCTTCGGAAGGGAAGTAAAGCCGTTGGTCCCGGTTCATAGTCATGAGTCGATAGGTAGGGTCCAGGTGGAAAGATCATCTCCCTGCCGCACAGTGAGGCAGCGAACCCAGTGGTCTGGCAACATATGTTTGCCTTCGAAGTAGGTTTTACATTATAGACAACATATGCGTTTTTCTCAAAGATTAGCAGATACAGCTGTGTCGTTATAGACGCCCACATTCGATAGAAAATGTCAATCACTATTTAATATTGTCTTATATGAAGAAATATATGCTCTGGGTTTCTATACACTAGCAAGATAAAGAAAAATGCAAGTTAAATCCAACGATTACTAGTTCTGCTGATCAGACGGTTAAAAAAATCTTATCAAGTTGAAAGAAATAAACCTAAATACATTAAAATTATATTTAAAAAAAGAATAAATCAGCGCCAACATTTGATAAGGGCGAATCTGCTTTTGAAAACAAACATCTTGTCTGCTAAGTTATCCGAAGCTGAATACAATTCCTTCAAATTGCATTTATCAGCGGATAGAAATAAAGCTCCTCTTCCTTATAGAGTGCTTAGTTTGTATTTGTGACCTTTTGTTCAAGAGAAAATGACTACGAAAGCCATTGTTTACAAAAGCAGATTCGTCCTAATCTAATGTTGGCGCTGAAATAATTAAATACATAAATTTCCCACCACGTTTACACTAAGCTCTCCCAAAAATTTGGCCGCTACTTTTTGATATAGTTTGAGCAATTGTAGTTTGAAAACACTTCCATTTTACAATATTATTGTAAATATATTCGTATTCATGTATGATATATCGCAAAATGTATCTGAAATGAACAAATTGCAGCATAACGACAATATTTCACCTTTGACATTTTATCTTGTAGATCTTTATTCGCCAAAAAATAATGAAAACGACTTTTTGCGGTATTTTTTTAAAAAACGGCTAAAATTTTTTTCTGTGTTAGATAGCTCTTTGACGTCTTCGACAACATTTCTCAGCATGATCTAATGAACAATTTTGTTGATAAAAATATCCTTCTGGGAAGCTCCGTTAAAAAGATAGAATCGAGCGCCACCTATGTGGAGGAAATATGAACTTATCAAGACCGTCAAAAGATGACGCTTTTTAAACTGAACAACTTTCTCAAAGACTGCAAACCTGTAGGAAGCATACCCGCACCGCTAGAGGTATTGACCACACCACTGGGTTTGCTACCTCACTGTGTGGCGTCGGTGATTGTTACCATGTGAGGAAATAGTCCGACAGAAAAAAAAATATTCACATTACAATGAAAATTTAGACTGTTTTCTGTGTATACTAGTTTCGGAACATGATTCAGAAAATCCGGCATTTCTCGAGAAAGATGATGCACATCGGTCATATTCGATAATTGTGGTAAAGTTCCTAAATCCAATGCTGCTAAAAGATTCCAAATCGGTTGGATGTTTCCATAGTAACGGTCATTTTAGTTCCGTAGGTAAAAGCGTTCCCTGTCGGCCTCTTAAAGGTTTACATACATTAAATTGTTATGTTATGTATTCTCCGTGCGAGGAGTAACGATTATGATTTAGAAGGAGATGTTCGCTCATCACCATGAGGCACCAAGAGTGAACAACAATGTTTTTGGCTAGAATGAAAGATGTGAAGAGAAAGTGTTGAAAGGTCCGTCAGAGTACGGCAGGTAGGAAAATTAACAATGGTATCCAATCCAACTTTAGTGATCGTCAGTCGGTGCGAATCAAAACAAACCCAAAAAAGGAGAGAGTTCCTCTCCCATGTGCGCATCAGTAAACAGAGTGCACACAATAGATCGCTAATTATAAACTATACAAGCCACAGTGGTACATGAGCGTCTTTCCATGCGTCAATTTTTGCCTGTTGAAGTGGCGGACTTGTTCCGTCGCTACAACCTACCCTGCAGTGGGATGTTAGGCAAAGATTGACGTCCATGGTTCGAGTACCATTGGATACATGCCCTTTCGCTCAATTTTCAAAACATCTGTTAATTTTCCTACCTGCCGCACTCTGACGGACCTTTCAACACTTTCTCTTCACATCTTTCATTCTAGCCAAAAACATTGTTGTTCACTCTTGGTGCCTCATGGTGATGAGCGAACATCTCCTTCTAAAACTCTTAAAGGTGTTTTTTTTTGTTGGACACGGATAAAATTTTTGTATCGTTTCGGTAACTATCGCCGATTAAGCAATCAATCTAGAGTGTCGCAATAATTATCGACTCACCCTTTAATAAATGTAAACAATTACTTG
>JASCZW010014350.1:0-23140 GCA_034211315.2 Aedes japonicus
GTACCATTTTTGCAAAAGAAATAGCACTATAATCCCAGAGATTTTCAGCCATTCTAGGCCAAACTTAAACTGGTTGAAATTTCATCTTAGCATAGCATGCTTTATAGCTATATTTTACAAAGATTTTTGCCTGGCTGAGGAGACTGTCAATTTGGAAAAATCGAATCCTTCTATTCATGGCAAGCATCGGTGCCTTGGTCTATCATAAATCATTCACAAGTGTCCCTAAGACCCTTCCTGCTTTTTAACCTGAACCATAACAAAATCCCTTAATGAAACAATTTCCGAACATTTATCTACATTACTGTAGCATACAGGCACAGCTGAGCAAAGCATGGCTTAACGAATTACCATCAATTTGCACATCAGCCACTAAAATGGTGAGAGACATCAAAGAATAATTGACATCCATTTGGAAAGTCTCAGAGGCATTCTGAAATATTTTCACGTTTGATTTACGTGTTTTTCGTCCACCTTATTTTTCGCTTCGGTAAATAGGACATAAGTATCTCGTGCTTCATACGTGTAAATGGAGCAGAGTAACCGAAAATCAAGTTAATTTACGTATTATTGAGAATAGCAAATACAGACGATGGACAGCTTTGTTAGTACCGGGTGAGAGCAGGTTGAGGAGCCAGTTCCCTCCAACATCAGCATCATTAGCCTGCATAGCCCAGCAGCTGTAGCGTGAATACAAACGCTGCTCAAGTCCACAATATTAAGATCACAATTGGGGATTTCCAACGCGGAAGCCCAGAGGAGGAACTGGCAAGTGGACATTTCCGGGCACACCAGCTGACCACCCCGGACCAAGCTCACCAAGCTGACCATCAGTTTGCCCTCCAGTGTCATGGCCGGTACGTAGTCTCATTTTTTCTAGCATAGTTTCCTACATCGGCACACATCTTCTTCTTTTAGCACTTCATGCTTACTGCCATCTCTCTCAACTTAGTGTTCTAAACGCACTTCCACAGTTATTAATTGAGAGCCTCTGATGCCAGGGACCACTTTTGCATTAGTATATTACGGGACAAATACAATCATACCCACGGTCCAGGGAGCTTATAAATTCTTCCTTAACGAAAATTCTGAGCCAGACCCTGGGGAATCGAACCCGGTCACCTCATGCATGGTATTGCTTTTGTAGCTGCGTCTTCACCGACTGAGCTCAAGGAGGACCCACATCGGTGCTACCTGCTATGGTCATCGCAAACCAAAGGGAATCGCTACAATCAAGCGCTTTGATAGACGATCAGCAATTTTCGGTACATCACCGATCGACAGAACCCATCGATGGCGCCAACGTCGTTTAGGACCGCTACCATCGGTAACGGTGTTGCGGCATACGTCCAAAACTTCCGTAGTGAACAAGCTTCGTACTGACGCCCTGCGATGGTCTCGCGCGACTGAAGCAACTCAGTCGACACAGGCTACCGCAGTGTAACGGTCAAACTTCTATCAGAAATGTGTAGGGGAAGGGACGATGAGGAAAACCGAAAGATAGAGGCCGCACATCGATGACATCGGATGGAGCACAGGAAGAGGGCCAAAATAGCAACAGTAAGTACCGACGTCGGCGATGCAGTAATCTTTATCTTAATCAGATGTGCCACTATTTAGAATAATACATTTTGATGTAGCAGCGAACTCCATTGGTTTATTATGATACACACCACTACCACCCACCACCAGAGCATCACCAAAACAGGTGCAAAGGTGCATATTATGTGAAATAATTAACGTTTCCAATGTTTATTTTTTGTATGAATATTGAATTTAAAAAAAGTTCACTCCCATATTTCTAGCACCAGTAATATCTAGCATCGAATTATACTCGACAATAGATTCTTATAAGCAGTGTTCACTTAACTAAATTGACCTAGTTCGTATAAAACATTCTCTGTTGTAATCAAATATGTTAAGAAATCTATCTGCATAACCCAGTCAAACTCAAGATCAACGAAGTGAATCGATCGAAGAAAATTAGGCTGTATTTCCAGGTTTGAATTGCACTCCAGAATGCCATAGAATCCAACCTTACTAGATATTAATATTCCTCTCAACTATCGCAGCACATCCTCTGTCCCCGCTGAAATCAACTCACCGGATTCCGCGGTGCCACAGAGCCTTGTTCAGGCGGGTATCAATCCGAACGTCATTGGTTCCGCATCTCCTCTTCGGCGAACTTGCGCAGCAATCTTGACGCGCACGCGGGGCGCGTTCTTGTAGCCAACCTGTGCAGGCGACGGTTCAGGTTGATGGTGCACTCGCGGGTCACCACTTCGTTGATGGCGGATTTCGCCTTCTTCTCTGTCTTGGTTTTGGCCATTGTGTTGTTTCCTGATCGGAATTAATTAAACTAAAACGAAAGAGAATCAAATTGAGCTCGAAATGACCCCTCAGCAGACGGAAACACGGTCGTGAAAAGAGAGCGGCTCGATAGAGAACGAGTACTTTGACAGCTCCGGTAAACAAGGAACTATCACCGATGTACACAAAACTTTCAACACTACTATTTCAGCATAAAATCCGAGAAAATTAACACGAATCGTACATCGAATGGAAGATAAAATATTCCGCTATCGTTTCACACCGATTTAACGCAAATTCACTAGTAATATACAACACTTACAGACTAAAAGCCTTTAATTAATCGAAATGTGTTCCTAAGCAGTCCGAGATGCCGGAAACGAAAGAACGCTTACGTGGAGTTTTGACAGATTGTGGACATTGACAGCTGTCATTTAAGAGGAAGACGTCGGATCAAAACGCATACTATGGAAGCGTCGCTTCATCAGGTTTGAACCTTGGATTGCGTTTTCATACACGTTCAGTTTAAATAACCTGATTACACAAAGGAAATACCTACACAGAAAGAAATCTTGTAGTAAAAACTACCATTTTACCCGACTACGCCTATCTTTAAAATTACCATGAAATTTCAGTCAAATTTACTACGTTTATGGTAAAATCTTCAACGTTTGTGGTATATATGACAAACCTCATATTGATATCAACCGCACCATGGTTGATCTAATCGCAGGCATGGTAAAATCAAACGCATTTACATAGTGGCGAACCAGCCCAGGAGGCTGAAAGCCACAATAATAAAGAAATAAAAAAAAAAAAAAAAACGCATTTACAGTCAGTTGAAAATTGTTGGTGATTGCGTTTAATTTAACCACAGAAAACAGACATTGATGTCCATATAACTTTTCTTGAAAAACGTGTGTAAAAATTGATATTGGCAACCGGTATAAAAAGCATGTGCGGAGAAAAACAAACAAAACTTTTCAGTTTATGTGCAAGGCTTTGTATTGATAAACATTGACAAGACAGTTATCACACAACTGTAGCGCCGCCTACCAGGAGCATAACGACTAACATTTGAATTGTCGGTTTAAAGTTTTACACAAGTAGTAGATCGAAGATGAACGTCTGTTCTCTGTGATTTAACCCTCGAAATGGCACTTTCTACTGCGGCTCTTGTTTGCGTGTATATAACCGCCCAAACACAATGATAACGGAAACGGAACGGACAACTGCAATTTTGACAGTTGCTGCAAATGACTTCGAACTGTCCAATAAGAATCGGCTTGGATATAGACTGTTTTCTTTCCGACAAGCAGGCATACTCAGATCGGCTTTTGTCGTTTTCCGTTGCCGTTATCATTTTGTTTGGCCATAAGGCCTACACAGAGAACTCTGAGAAAAATTTCATCGTTCCGACAATCAAATCATGCTCAAGATGACTGTTGCATATAACCATGAATATTGACGATTTCATCACGTTCATGGCATTTTTTAATATGATCATGGTAACAAGGACTATTCCGACATTATGGTATACATATGTTGAAACAACTTTTTTTAATGGTCGATTTGACCATGAACTATACTGCAAAAGTGAATCCTACCCTCAATAATGTTACAATTAACTATAAAATTTGTCTCTTTGTATGTGTTTTTTTAATCAGTTCGTTTATTTGTTAGGCTCAGGCGTGTATAACACTTTACGGAGCCGATTTTCAATATTGTTGTACACAAAATTTTACTTTGCAATATAAATAAAGAGGGATGCCAATTACTCGTGGCTAGCTCGAGGTTAATGGGTCACATTATCGTTTGGAAAGGGCTAGGTAGTTATATGTTGTGTATGTGTTGCACACATACATTTTTGCAAAGCGATCAATAAATGTTTGTTGTTTGTAATCACACATACTTTCTATGTGTATACATAACTACTATGTGTAGCCACACACACTTTTTATATGACACTTCATGATATCTTTTGCATGACTCATGTTTTTCAGACGGCTCTTAGATTCAGTGTTATGTGAAATTTTCCATGGATTTCTGCCAATATACACGTGACAATCGATACAAAAAAAAAATGAAGATCCATACAAAAAACTTGACAAAGAGGGGAGGGTTATAAAAAGTCACTTTTTAGGTGACATAACTCATGGACGTTCCCTTATCGATCCATTGAATTTTTATTAAGCATTGCTCATATTGTGATACATATAAGAAATGCTGGATGACAAACCAATATAACTTTCTATTGTTGATGTGTGACTTATATTGGACAGGTAAACAGGGCTTACTAGGATTTCAATAATATTTTTGCCATTTGCTGTTTTTCGATTATTAGTGAAACTGATTGCTGGATTTCAGCAAAATAGGGAATTGCTGGTTAACAACCAATAAATCATTTTGCTGGACTGAAAAAACAAAATTTGGTGTGTATGCTCCTGGTAGGTGGCGCTGCAGTTGTGCGATAACTGTCATGTCAATGTTTATCAATTAAAAGCTTAGCACATAACCTGAAAAGTTTTGTTTGTTTTTCTCTGCACTGGCTTTTTATACCGGCTGCCCATATTTACTTTTACACACTTTTTTAAACAAAAAGTATATGGACATCAATGTCTGTTCTCTGTGTTATCAGTATCAATATATCTACACTGTTCCTACAGCTTCGAGTTTACCCATAATTCGTCAAAAAATGTGCACATACTACTAACTCATTAATAGGGTAAAGTGACTTTACCCATATTTGAGTAAATTTGTATAGGAAAAAATACTCAAATATGGGTAAGTAGTAACGTACCCATAAATGGGTATGTGCACTTTTTGCGATTATGGGTATTCTTCACCCATATTTGGGTAAACTGATCTTAGCGTGTAGCTTTCACTGAAAACAATGTTCATGGTATTTAATTATACAAAGTGCAAACAGTTGGGCCATACGGCTATTTTTTGCGACAACAAGCCCCGTTGTGGCATCTTGAGGATGCTTGCCGAAAGGAAGCAACAAAGTGTGCTCACTGTGGCAAAGAGCCTCTCCACGATTTGCAGAACTGCCCCGTGTACAAGAAGCGCACTGGTAACGTGAGACGTTCCATACAAGAACGCTCCAAGCAGACGTATGCAGAAATGTTAAAGTCGCAAAACGGAGCGTCTGCATCGTCTGTATCAGCCGCTCAAAATGAAAATTCATTTTTGGCTTTGTCTTCTGACGAACTGGAATCTGACGAAGCCGATGAAAGTGGATTTCTCGAGGTACACGTCCCCGGTAAAAAGAAGCCCATTAGTTCCCGGGTGGGCGCCGGAAACAAATAAAACCTACTCTATGATCACCGTATTACCATGGACCCAAAAGGGAGTCCGTGGTATTACAATGAAACTGTCGTAGTCTAATACCTAAAGAAGACTCGTTCAAGTATTTTATTCATAATTCTGATTGTGATGTATTTGCTCTATATGAAACTTGACTTTCTTCTGAATATGAATTAAATTCGCGTGGACCGAGATAATTCATATGGCGGCGTACTTTTTGAGGATCAAAAGTGCTACCCCTTCTATAAAATCTCACTCCCAATAATCTCAAGCATTGAAATCGTCGCTTGCCAATTAAATGCAAAGAATAGAGATCTTTGCATAGCTTCTGTCTATGTCCCACCGAGGACATCAATAAACCGTCGTCAACTTTGGGGTTCAGTTAAATTACTTCCATCTTCAGTTCTTATTTTGAGAAAATCTGAGCTCCCACGGTACTGCTTGGGGCGAACAATACGATGACAATAGAGCGGGTATTTTCTATGATTTATGCGACGATTTCAACTTGACCAGGGGAAGCGACACGAATAGCAAAACCTCCTACCAGGGAGAGTCGACTTGACATATCTTTGTGCTCTAATTCCCTATCATTAGATTGTCTGTGGAAGGTAATCAATGATCCCCATGGTAGTGATCACTTACTAATTATTATTTCAATCACAACTAGTTTACAAAAAAACAGACCAGTCAACACATGTCCCTTATGACCTCACGAGGCATATTGATTGGCAACATTTAGCATCGGCGGTAACCCTTGTTATTGATTCTTCCGAACCTTTTCCACCATCAGAAGAGTATCGTTTCCTTTCCGAACTGATGTACAAAAGTACATTAGGGAACGTCCATTAATTACGTCACGCAAAAATTACCCTACCTAAAGGTCGGTATCGTGTTCGAAAGATTTTTTTTTCTATCCCAAACCCATGTTAAATTCCGTTTACTGAAACGGATAAGTAAAGAGATTGAAACGTAAAGAATCGAAAACAAATTTCTGCAGCAGTATCCACCTAATAAGAACGAACAATAAAATCGGGATTTGTAAGGTTTCCACGAAAACTGGTGGGAGCTGTCACTTTTACTTTCGGAAAAATATTCCGCTTGATTATTTCGTTAGTGAAGGTGACATTTCGTTCCATGCAGATCAATTGTCAGAATTCCACTTGGTAATATTGAACAAAATTCCGTAACCTCTTTACTTTTTAGGTCGATGCTGGCCTTAACGATTCATGACTATGAACCGGGACCAACGGCTTTTTTTTTTCTTCTGTTCGGGACATAAACCACTGCGATCAGTAATTTGATCTATTGTAGTATATCCTTTGTTTAGTGCATGTCGAGTTACTTCATCACTATTGAGAAATGATGAAGTATTCGGTGTTGTCACAGTTGTCATTGTTTGTTTTGTTGGCAATGAATCAGGTTTAATTGAAAGTTTCCGCTGTTTAAACCCTTTGTGAGCGACAGCACTCTTCAAAGGCGCGCCCCTTTATCAGTCAAAACTGGATTCATTGGAAACAAAACAAACAATGCATCAGAACCCTAGTCCTAACCAATTCAAACTATAGAACATCAAATAGACAATGAGAATTCACATAAATTAAGACTAACCATGTATTCTTTATTCCAAGCTCATCCTCGGTGGCGCAACCCGAGTATTGTCACTTTACACAAGACATAAAATGTAATAAAGACTATTATACGTTCCTTTGACTACAAAAACAAATATGTTCCCTAGTTTGAATTAATTCGGACTAGGGTTCGGTGGTACATCTGATACCCCGTAAAGCACCACGAAAAGGTGATCTACCAGCGTTACGGGTTTGGCTTTACTTCCCTTCCGAAGGAAGAAGTGACCAAGATTTTTTCGCCTCAAAAAAACCACCGACGTCGACTGGGATTGAACCCAGACCCACTGGGGTGCCAGTAGCAGTCACGCTTACCACTACACCACCGACGCCGGCTAGGTGCTTAAAGGTTATCGCTACGAAAAAATACATAAACAGTTACTGCGATCAACTATGCTAATGCTCAATATTCAAGATCACAACTAAAAACAAATCACGAAAAATGCGTATTAATGGGTAGAATTGTGTTACCCGTTAAAGGACCCACTCAAGTTTGAAATGGGTGCTATTTAACCCATTAATGTGTACTGGCCGGTTACAGTGCAAGCAACACTTTCTTCGGCAACACGGTTTTTGATTTGTCAAAATAAAGTTGGGCCCTTTTGAAAATGTTTTGAGATGTTCGATTTGAGAAATTAAAAACGTATTTTCAGTGAATTTGAATTGAATTTCATTGAAGGTAATTGATGTTTTAAATAACCTTATCGTTACCAATTAAATTAATACAAATTTCTTTCTTTTTCACCTCACGTCGGTTGCGATAGCGTAGGATAGCAAATTCTGGATCCGGAAGCGCATAGCAGATGTGGGATTCAATGTTTTCTGCAAGTAGAATACTTCAATGTATTCTGCAAGTAGAAGACCGGTCTCGGAGAAAAAGGGCAATCAAAACTGGGTGGTATATTCTGATGTACAGTGAGCCATGCTCAGCATAATTGAGATTATCGTACTAAACTTTTGAGTTTCTAGAGGTAAGTAATAATACAGATGCATTGCTGTAGTAAATGTTGAGAACGAAATAAATGAGAACGCATTAAAAATGAACAGCGCCTTAGGGAAGGTCCATTAATTTTGTCACGTGGTAAGGGAGGTTTGGAATAACGTGACAATCCATACAAAAAAAAAAAAAAATTGAAAAATCCATACACAAAACGTGACAAAGCGGAGGAGGGGGGATTATAAATAGTCCCTTTTTGCGTGACATAATTTATGGATGTTCACTTCCATGGTGTCACTGATAATATACACAGAGACAAATTTGATAGTCAATTTTACCATTCTTGGGGGTTAGGATGACTATTGCAGTATAGTGCTTTTGAGCCGACTATGATCGTGGTCAAAACGACCATTAAAAATAGTTGATCCAACATTTGCCATAATGTCGGAATAGTCCTTGCTACCATGATCAAAGTCAAGAATACCATGAAGTGGTGAACTCGACCATTTTCATGGTTATTGTAACCATTATATGCAATAGTCATCTTGACCATGATTTAATTGTCGGTATAACGATAGAATTTTTTTCAGAGTACAAGAAAAGGAAGTGCAACAAGGAATCTACACGCTATGAAAAAAGTACCCACAATTAAGTTTTTTTTCACTCATCCCGCATTAAGTTAAAATTGGATTCACGGTGGAAACCCAATTATGGGTAACAACATTCCAAGTTCCAATGGGTAAAATGTACCTATTGAATTATCTAATCGATTGGAATGAATAGACACATAATAGGGATTTTAATTAAAAAAAAAACATGTTTTTTTCCATCTGTATCGATGATGGGCGTTCTTCCTAGCACAAACATATTTTTTATGAATCTCAACTATTTTTTCTCGATTTTTGAACAAGAACAATCTAATAATTTTTATTTTCACAAACCGACATGCAGTTTCACAAAGTGATATATATTTTCAGTAACAGTGGCTCCCAGGCCTATGACAAGGACCACTTTTTCACGTAGACAACATCTCAGCAAGCTCAGCTGTCAAAATAGTGTGAACATTGTAAGTTGTGTTTGTTGTAGCTCGTTTACGTTTTGTTTGTTGTTGCTCGTTTTCGTTGTGCACGTCATACTACAATCCTGTCTACTGTCAATCACTGCTATTGATATAGGCTTGTCAATGGCCTGGTGGCTCCCATTATGACATAAATGTCAACTTATGTATGCTAGAAATCAATGGTTGGTTCGTTGGTTTAGGTAGTGTGTTTTTTGTAGCGTTTTTCATGGTGAAATAGGATGGTGTTGTCTTGCATTCAAAATTTTTTCATAATATTTTGAAATTGTTTTTTCAATAGTTACGATTGTCAGAGAAAAAAATGCCGGTTTATTATTATATTTACTACCGAAAAATGTTATAATCTGCATACCCCTATAATACCATGTTATCATGTTTTTCGTACAAAAGATGAATATACACGGTTGCAGCGATCATTTTTATTTCTTCAACTTCAAGACTTCCTCTAGGGGAACATCATTTCAATCACCCCAACTGTCATCTTAATAAGGTTCATTTGACTGTCGTTGGTTCGTCCTCCACATCACTATAGAAGAAATTTGACTAAAAATACAAAGCATCGTTCTCTTGAGCCGGAAAAACTCAATATTTACCTCTGGGGAAGCCTAGATGAATACCTGTAGAGAATCACTAAGAACAAAACTGTGTCCGCAATCGACCAGACGACCAAACAAAAGATACAATCGTCAATAGCGCCGACGGTTGCTATGATTTTCAACCAAAATTAAGTTATAAATACTCAACCGTTGATTGCTCGAAGAACGATCCTCATTAAATTTTGCCAAGAGTATTGATGAGATAGATCCGTTAGTTTATATGACATCCTCAAAAAAAGCAGATAAGAGACTGTTCATAAACCACGTAGACCGAAATTTGCCATTTTCAAACCCCCCTCTCCCCATCGTAGACTTTCGTGAACCTCATCAAAGTCACGTAGACTTAGTCAAATTCTTTTTTTAATTTATGGAAAATGTTTAACAATATGTGGCTGTGGCGGTTTGAGGAAAGATTTATGAAATAAAAATCAAACAATCAGGTTATGCAGCTATTCCTTTTTATTTTGTTTCATAAAAATACCATAAATAAAAAATAACAGCAATCAATGCTAAAGATGCCCACACCATGGCTGCTTAAACCAATAACTAAAGTTCATCAGCGGAAGTTCTTGTGGGATTGTTTCTTGGATGTCAAGCCCAATGATTTCGACAAAACGTGATTCTGTCTATAGAACTTGTGTAGCTCCGTTCTCGTCGACCTAACAAATAATTTCTTCCAGGCGTTGCTGCAGAATCTTGAGTGGCCTTATTTCCTTCGATGAAATATCTGCCTTGTGGATGCTTTTGCGTTGATCTGCATTCACTTTTGTCGCAAAATGCAGTCCACAATCAAAGCATTTGCGGCTATTTTTGTTTTTACTTTACATATCAAGTTCAGTTTATCTTCTTTGAAAGTTTTCCAAAGCAAGTTGATGTCTTCACAGACCTGATTATGTATTTTCTACTTTGTCCCATCCTGCGCTATAGCATTGTCGACAGGTATCACAACCGCATATAACTAAAACCCTCTTCTAAATGTTTGTCAAATGGGAGCAAGTTAACTACTCAATGCTTGACATCATAAACATAATAATGAGTTGGTACCATGGATTTGATCTATCGGTGTTTTAAAAAACTAATAAAGAAACACAACCAACACGCTCAAATTACTGTCTCTTGTTATATTTTTTAAGCTCTTGAAAAGATAACTAGAGACAGTAATTTTAGCGTGTAGCATTAAACCCCGTTCACATTGCAACCTACATTACGTGATCTTGATATCAAATGCCACGCAAATTGTTTTTGGTGAAAACTAAAGCCTGTCAACGTTAATTTTGGGCACTTTTATTTCAGCGTAGATTTTGAATTATTTCACGGATCGCTGAAACGTTTCCATTATATGACAGCTGAAACTCTCCACTTTATTTCATGGTACATCATGTTAACATTATTGTTACATTCAGTAAAATGGCGTCGAATCAAGTGGACACGCGTTTTGTACGAACGGCGGCAAAATTTAAATTTATCGGTATGCAATCTTGCCAAGAAACTAAACTACCGAAAAGTACCATGTTTTGTGTTTGCAAATTATTTGACCAGCGCTTGACTGTGGATTGGAAGGTTGGAAGTGGAACAAATCGTAAGTATATACCCGACATATGGACAAGAAGGTGGCAGCCATTATTGATCCGGATCTTTCTGTGCGGAATGTAGCGTGGAAGTCAAAATCATACGTAAAAAAAGTGAAACAGGGGCAAAGACTGAAGGCGTACAAAGTAAAAAGGTCTCCTACTGTGATGACATGCAAAAATTTACTGCAAAAAGTCTTCTACGGTGTTTGACGTACATACTCGAAGACTTTAAATAGCTTCTGGGCCTGGCTTTTATACCGCAATGCACAGGAGCGCAGTTTTATAGCGTTTCCGGACAAAGAAGGTGTCCAGCATTTTCGACAAAGTATATGATTAGGCAGGCCATATGTAGTTGTGGTCGAAAATCTAAATGTGTCGTCTCTACCGGCACTATCAATGACGGTGTGTACGAGAATGTCTGCAAAAGTGGTTGTACCGTTTATCAGTAGCCACGACTCTCCAGCTCTGTTTTGGCCTGATTTGACCTCTTGTCACAATACGAAATCCTTCCTGGAATGGTATAAGGTACCAGAGGTCAAATATGTGCCAAAAACAGCCAATCCACCAAACTGTCCAGTACAATGCCCAATAGAGAAGTACTGGGCTCTAGTTAAGCGGACACTCTTCAAAACTAAGCAGAAAGCAAATGGTACCGAATATTTTTAGAAAATATAAATCTTATAAATCTTATCAACATAAAATTTTGTTCACATAAAGTCTATATTGATAATTGACAAAGTTACAGAAGGTTGCACATGGTACTTTTTGGAAGCAAAATTTTGCTCGGCTTTTTTTGCTATTGAGTTTACAATAAATAAAATAAATTTAGAACGCAACCAGTAAAATCTAAAATTTGTACGTTTGTTCGTATCATTATTATGTTGAAAATAAACATAATGTGATTTTAATTTCAAACAGCGATGTCACTTGGTTTTAAACATAGAATATATTTGAAAGAAAGCAAGTTTATGTTTGCGGCCAGAATAAACTAATTTTATGTTTGGATTTACCTGTAATATGTTTGTTATGACGGATTTTTTTCTGCGTGGAAGTTATGAATATCAGTTTTGTAGAGTAAAAAAAGGTCTACGTAGACTTTTGGTATATCCCCCCCTCCCCCATCGTAGACAAACGTAGACTTTTTCGAAACCCCTCCCCCTCCCCTTAATTGTCTACGTGGTTTATGAGTAGCCCCGGCTTAATTTGACTAAATTACGATGTTGTAGCACAGAGAACAGACATCCTCGAACATTTTTTCTCAATTTACTGTGTAAATTTTCAAAAGCAAACCGTTGGAAAATCAGCGCCGCCTAGTCTAGGTTTCACCAAACTAAAATTGACAGCCTATCAAATCTCAAGGCACGCAGGTGGCGCCATCAACATACGAATCACCGAAACTAACGGAAACAAGCTGTATTTTTAAAATGGCAGGTACAGAAATTTACACATGGAGGGCATTCTAGCTTGGATGTCTGTTCTCTGTGATTGTAGTAAGCAAACGAGTCAATTAAAACATTTTCAAGTGGCATAAAACATCGAACACAAAAAAAAACTAAATTTAGGTACATCTTTCATAACTGACTAGATGGGTGAATTCAACCTACCTCCTTTTTTTAATTTACCCAACTGGTAACCTCACTTGACAGAACTCAACGTTGAGTTTTTTTAAACTTAATTTTGAGTACTTTTTTTCTTAGCGTGTATGATATTCAGAATCGAGCGATATTCAATGTAGAGAATGTAAATTTTTTGGATTACACGGTAAGCTTCGTTTACCCATTAATGGGTACGATTTATTATTATTGTTATTCCTCCCTTGAAAATTTTTACCCATTTTATCGTAAAACTGCGTCTACCTATTTAAATGGGTACACGCAGTTTTTCAGTAAAATGTGTAAAATATCCACAGGAGGAATAACAATAATAATAAATCGTACCCATTAATGGGTAAAGGAAGCTTACCGTGTAGGAATGACCATAACCTCCCAAACACGAAGCGGAACGGCAACGTCATCCGCAAAGTCGGATAGAAAACTGATTAGATCCAAGTTGATTCCAACTGGACATATCGACGTCATTTGCGACTGTTAAAGTAACGGTTGCCGGTCCGTATTCCGTCCACGTGTTTTGGCCATAAAAATTTCAGCTCTTACTCAACGACTTAATCTTAGATGCAGCTAAATTTTTTGCAATGTGTGTGCGTTTAAAGATAAATAGAAAGAAGATAGATGAAGATTATAAGGATTTACTGAAAAAAGATCGTAAGCGATGCAAGTTGATGTTTTCTGATTCAGGAAGTGAACAGATATTTTTCAAAGATTGATTAATCAACGTGAGATTTTTCGATCATCTCGAATTTATATTTGGATGTGTCGTAGCACCAGCTCTTACTTTTGTTATGCTTCCACAACAATGATCTGTACACTATGATCCAATAGTACCGGGGATTCGTAATTAAAACAAAACTATCTGACTTTCAGCTCCTTCATCGTTTTCTTTGATATTCTCATTTATTTTGTGAAATCATGTCTACAGCATTCTTCTTTCGATGGTCTTTCAGTTCTTTCGGAACAAGTCGTGCGGTGACCCGTTGCATACTCAAAATATGAACAACAACTCCATATGAGGTGTTGAGATCATTAGCAATCCCTAAGGCTCACATGAGGATTTTCAAGCACAGTTTGGAAAACAAATTGCCACGCATTCGTCGGTGTTCTTTGTTGAAGGGCACGCCAAACGCCTGTGTAGGTGGAGAAGACATGGTTAAGTTGTATTAGTGTAATACTAACTACTGTAATTGTGTTCGTGAGATGATGGACAGCCTGTTTTTTTTGTAAACTTGCGTGATGTAGATCTCCAAAAACAATTCACAACAGCAGAAAATCACAGCGTGGAATGCTCATTTTCTGTAATTGGTATTGTTTTTTAAAAGTTTCGGTTAAAAAATGCCTTTTTGTGTACTAAAAGGATGCGGACAAAAACTTAACTTACTTTGTTTGTTTTCGCTTGTTTATGGAGTTTTATGTTACTACCAGGGCTAAGGTGTGACTCAAATCTCTTTGAGTGCAGCACGCGATACTACGAGACAGCACTTTAAATTTCAAAGAGACATGAAAGTGCAGTCTGTACTCTCGTGCACCCTTGTTGTGCCGTGCGCTCAAAGCCACACATCTCATTTCGAATTTGCTCTCGTCTCTTTGGGCGTTAACGATTGCACTCTCCGTTGTCGTCTCTGTGCATACACAAGTGCAAAAAACAGACACGGCAGCAGGCCCGACTAGTTTGTGAATAAGGATTTAAAAAAAATTATCCCCCTATGAACCCCTACAATGCCTTTTTGTTACCAGAATCAAAAATTTTCATTTTGCTACCATTTACCAAAGCATGAGCCAAAGCACAGAGTAAGGCACTGAGTAGAGCACTGTGTATTACTCTTTGTCTCTGAAAGAGATGTACATGTGCGGCTATCTGTCTCTCGTGCTACTACGAAATCTCTCGCACATTCGTTTTGTGCACTCTTCTGAAACAGGAGACGAACACTTGAAATTGGGTGAAGCACTTGCCTATTTTGCACTACTCTGTGTTTTTCGACAATCCCTGGTTACTACCAGAAATCATGGATTGTTTACACATTTTTCGTTACAAATACTGACAAACACCTTGCTCTTCTCCACCTGTATACACTCATTGCCCCAAACGAGGGGCTTCATAAATGCTTGACTGGTGTTGTTAGATATAGAGGAAAGGCTTGTAAGATGGAACAGCGCCACTTTTGACATTCATAGCAACAACACGATCGCGCTGACAAGTGTTAACCTCATTTTTTTTTACTATTCTTCAATTTTCATTTGATTTTGGAGTGAATACACTCATTTGATCTAGCTTTTCCAGGTTTCATTGTTCGAAAGTGGTGGAGTATTTAAAATAGCAATTATTTCTTGTGCTTAGTAAGTGGAAATTTCCCATCGATATCAAGAGGTTAACATTTGTGTTGGCTAGCATTTTTGGTGTATTTTTATGATCCAAAGGCATTTCCAAACAAATCGTAAAGTGATTTTTTTTTTATGTTTTGTGTTTATGGCGTCATGTTTGTAAGATGGAACACTGTTGAGCATGTACGATTGAACACATTTTTTTTCGTTTTCAAACATATTAATGACATTTTTTATGTTTAAAAATGCCATGGAATCAATAATAAATTGAAATATAACAATACAGTTTTTGAAATTGCAATTTTCGATGAATTTCGAAAATTGGCCATGATTTTTTTTTTATTACTATAAATAATCAGTTCCGTCGGCAAACTTGGAGCCCTTTAGTTCTTCTTTCGAAAAATTCTCGAAAATATAAAAATTCTAGATGTTACGAGCAAAAAACAAATCGTGTTCCATCTTGAAAGCCATTTTTTGAAATTGCAATTTTGGATGGATTTCGAAAATGGGCCATAACTTTTTTTTGATGACTATAAATAATCAGTTCCATAACCCATTTCCGTCCGCTGTTGCGTATACGCAACAATGGTTTTGAAAAATTCGTGTATGCATGTACGTTGAATACGATCAAAACAAATTAGATTGTTTGAAAGGTATATCCTTTGGCTATCTTACTGACTGTGTTCACACACACCAATAGAAAAAAAAACTCACAAATTGCATTGTATGAGTTGGTACATGTCTTATGGACACAATTTCAATCATAAACTAGAAGTTACTGGTTATATTTTTTGTCGTTTCACAATGGGAATATGTTCACAAAGGGCCAAATATTATTTGTAGCTAGTTAACCATCTATTAAGGTGTGGCTGAGTGTGTACCATTTGAGCTTAAAATGTATGTTGCATTCTATTTGTCGAGCAATGCGCCAGTGTTGCGTATACGCAACATGCTGTCACGGTGTTCCTAAGCGTCAGAAAAAAAAATTTCATTAATGCATCCACAAGACTTATATTTTGATACCATATCGTCGAAAAAAAAATGTTTTGTGTGAAAACGGCGAAAATGGGTTAAGCAAAGTTGGAGCCTATTAGTTCCTCTTTCGAAAGATGTCTTAGGATCCCCGATAACATAAAAATTATACATGTTACGAGCAAAAAACGGATCGTGTTCCATCTTACAAGCCTTTCCTATAATGGGTTGTGTTAAAGTGTGGGTGACAAGAATAGAAACTATGTGGACAAAAATTCGTTCAGCATATACTTACACAACTCCTAATTTTGAACATAAACTTAATCCTTCAGAGTCCACAGTTCTTTCTGAATACCTTGTTTAGTTGAAGAACACATGAAATGAATTGCTATACACAGTTTTGTCTAATTGAACGTCAAAGGTCAAAGGTCAAGGTGCAGTAGTTGTCATCGATCAGCAATCACAATGTTTCAACATTTATATGTTATCTTTATTGTACACACATATTCTTAAATTTGTAATATACTACAAAGGGGAACCTACGCTAGACTTAGTTGTAAAATCTTGCTACAAGATCTCTCGAAAATATCACTTTCTTTGGTGTCAATTGCTTTGGCAGTGATGTCTGCTACTGCTTTGGTAGTACCTGACTTGAAAATTGTCTTCGCTGTATTGTTCGATTGCATTTTTTCACACAACTATTGAAATCAATTTTGTCCTAATCTAAAGTGCACTTTTGATTCTGGAAAATTCAGACTAATCAACTACGTCTTATTGGAAGCATACCGCTCCAATTTCTATCCAGAACTGTTGGTTCAGCTCACCGACATCTCGTACAGCAATATCGATTACAGGCAGCCTCGTAGGTTTATCCGTCTTATAAGTTAGGACCGTTTGAGCATAGGTAGGCGTTCGATGCTGACACTCGTCCAAAGCGGCATCATATCGTAACCTCTGGGGACCCCTCGCAGTCAGCTCAGCATCGTTCCATGCTAGAAGCTTCAAGCTCTGACGGTAGCTGTTCTTTTCTTTATTGAAATACGCCACACTGTTTTTGCAGTGATAGGTTATATTTTGCGAGGCCGATCCCGATAGCAGTTGCAGGAATCCAATTTGGTTACTATCAGCCTTATACGTTATTTTCATTCCGGTTTCCATCTCTCCTAGCCACACTTCATGCTCATCACCAACGTACTGCAGTTCCTTTGTTCTCAGTGGCTGCGGGAGAATACAAGATGATCTCTTCTCTGCATCACAATATACCAGAATAGCATCCCGAACATCACCTTCATTCGGATCAATCCAGTAATGTCCGGATTTGAACTCTGGGTAAGCAGCGAACAGGTCTCTGCACGTTTTGGCTGGTGATGATTGATTTCCATCAGGTTTCTTAAACGTACCGAAAGTGGTCTTGAGGCGCTCATAAGCTGTTTCCACTAATTGCCGTCGCTCATCTTCGGTGAGCTCAAACACTTTGTTAAGCTTCATCGGTTCATCGCCTTGGTTTGGATCTGGCCCCTTGGTATTGCTGAACTGCCCATGTCCAAGCAATGCAGCCAAGGCAGCAGCATCATACCCAATGCCATCACCTGGTGGACCAGGCGGTCCTGGAGGACCCGCTGGACCCAATAATCCAGGTTTTCCGTCATTACCTGGAGAACCGCGTGGTCCAATAGTACCCAACATGCCTTGTGGACCTGGCGAACCATCTCTACCTGGAGGACCTCGAGGACCAGCTTCTCCAGGTTTACCAGGTTGACCAACAGCTCCAGTATCACCTTTGTCACCAGGTGAGCCAGCAGGACCAGGTAATCCTTGCAGACCGATTAAACCTCGATGACCTTTCACACCCTTTGCTCCAGCTTCTCCTACATCTCCCTTTGATCCTTCTAGTCCTGGAGGTCCAGGTTTTCCACGAGGCCCTGGAGGACCATCGGTACCTTGAGGTCCTGTTTCGCCTCGCAAGCCTCGTTCGCCAGTTTGACCGATAAGACCTTGTGGTCCTGGTGGACCAGGCAGACCAGGAGAACCAGACAAACCTTGACTGCCAGGAGTACCCACCGGCCCTTTATCACCAGTTCGTCCAGCAATTCCAGGTGGACCTTGTTTACCAGGCGTGCCTTCAACTCCAGGATCTCCAGCGTGACCTTGAGGTCCAGGTGGTCCTGCAACTCCCATTGGACCCGGTGGTCCATCGTTTCCAGGTTTACCAGCTTGTCCCGTTTCTCCAGCAGCACCCCGTAGACCTCGAGCCCCAGGTTGACCTGTTCATCGCATGAAAAAAAGATTGTTCATCGTTTGTCATAATCATAAGCATGGACTATTTCCTACCGCTTGGCCCTGGAAGACCAGGCATTCCACGATCTCCATGAGGACCTTGAGGTCCTGGATTACCAGGTGGACCAGCCGGACCATCGCTGCCAGCTGAACCCTTGATTCCTTCTGGTCCCGGTTGGCCGGGCATTCCTTGAAATTGAAAAAAAACTTATTATTTAAGAGCTCTGATAAAAAGAAGAACATAAATGTTTGGCTAACCTTGTGTTCCAGGATTTCCTGGTCTACCAGTGTCACCTGGATTTCCCTTGAGACCAGGAAGTCCTGCTGTCCCAGGTGGGCCTGGATTTCCTGGTTGACCCTAGAATATTTTTTGTTATTTTTATTTGTTTTTTTTTTGTTGGAAACGATCGTGTATCTTACCGCTGAGCCTTGGTCACCGGGTCTACCAGGTGAACCCATTGATCCTGTTTCTCCTCGCAATCCAGGTTCTCCACGAGCACCCTTGCTCCCCGTCAATCCAATTAAACCTTGAGATCCAGGCTCTCCAGGTATTCCTGGATTGCCACTATTTCCTTGTTCTCCTTTCAAACCCATTGAACCACGATCTCCCTTTGGTCCAGGCAGTCCACTTGTGCCTTGTGGTCCTGGGAATCCTTGCAAACCTTGTGGTCCTACCGGCCCACGCTCACCAACTGAACCAGGTGTTCCTGGCTCTCCTGGAACACCGGGTGTACCTGGTTCCCCTTTTTCGGCAGGCTCTCCCGGAGGACCCGTTGGACCCATGGGACCTTGAAGACCTCTCTCACCCTGTCGACCAGCGGCACCTTCAGGACCTACAGGACCCAAAGCTCCACGTTCTCCCTTTTCACCAGATGGACCTGGAAGACCTCGCAGTCCTGGCATACCAATCATACCAGGTGCTCCTTGGTGACCTTTCATACCAGCTGGACCTGGTGAACCCTGCCATAGGAAATTAAGAATTAATTTACATTCATATCACCAATAATTTAATATTTACCGGTGGGCCATCATTTCCTTGAGCTCCATGTTCTCCACGTAGACCAGGAGTTCCTGGTGTGCCGATTGGACCTCTTTCTCCTGGGAAGCCACGCTCGCCTCGAATGCCAGGCTGACCGGCTTGACCAACTGGTCCTGGTTGACCAGTTTGGCCATCTTTTCCTGGTGCTCCTGGATTACCGGGTGTTCCCGGCAGACCTTGAAAACCTCTTGGACCTAAGCAGGATATGAAAATCTATTAATATCTGAAGTTGAGGACATCTAACAACTACTTACCCCCAGGCCCTGGAGGACCACGATCGCCATCATTTCCAGGGGGACCTGGTGGTCCAGGAATTCCCGGAGGTCCATCCTTGCCAGCATCACCTCGGGGTCCTTGTGCACCTGGTGGTCCAATATCACCATCCTTACCAGATTCTCCGGGGAAACCTGATAATGGAAAACGATGTATGTTTTTTATTTTTCCTAAGATCTAGCACATTTACCTTTATCTCCAGTAAGACCTATTGGACCCGGAAGGCCTTGTAGCCCCTGCTGACCTGGCTCTCCAACCTAGCAAAATATTTTTATTAAGTTAGCGCTACATAATAAAAAGTTACTTCATACCTTTCCATCGGCACCCGCAGGTCCACGTTCTCCCGGTACCCCTGATTTTCCTTGAGCCCCTGGTCTACCAGCCATTCCACGCAAACCTTGAATACCCGGTTGACCTGGAGGGCCTGGGTCTCCCGTTGAGCCTTTGTTGCCCTGTGGACCAAGAGCACCTCGATCTCCACTTTGTCCTTTCACACCTTGGGCTCCGTCTGGTCCAGGTAAACCAGGAACTCCTGGCAAACCTCGCTCACCCTGAGGACCGGTCAAACCGGTGGGACCTTTCATTCCACGCTTGCCTCGTTTCCCTTCCGGACCTACAGCACCGGGTAATCCTCTGGGCCCAGGCACTCCAGCTTCACCTTTTATTCCAGAGTCTCCTTTGTAGCCTCGTTCTCCCGGTAAACCCTAGGTTGAAACAAACTATAAGTAATCTATTAAAATAGATTGGTTGAAAAATTGTTCTTTACTGGTTCTCCTTTGATTCCTGTTTCTCCAGGACTGCCATTCGAACCTGGTGCACCTCGAGGTCCGGGGAATCCAGGTTGGCCAGCCATACCCGGTGCACCACTCGATCCCTTTTCACCTGCAGCTCCATCCTTTCCTGGTGGACCATTCAAGCCAGGTTCTCCGGGTTGGCCTGGTCGTCCGGATTCACCACGCGGGCCTTGAGGACCCTGACTGCCTAATAAGAAAATTCTAAAATCAGATCAGGGACAATCGGGTCAAACGTTACAAACCTTTAGGTCCTTGTGCTCCCATGTCTCCTTTGTTACCAGGTGTTCCGGGAAAACCTGGTGGGCCTGATTTTCCAACTGGACCTGGTTGGCCTGGAGGACCTGCTATACCATCAATACCTCTCAAACCGGCGGGCCCTGGTGGCCCTTCTCGACCTCTTTCACCGCGTGGTCCCGCTGGTCCCTATTTTATAGATAAAGTTTAGTGTTTATCCATGTTGCAAATTATGATATTTAGGATCTTACTATTGCTCCTGGTGCACCAATTGGGCCCACGGACCCTACTGAACCCTTCTCTCCGGGAGTACCTTGATCTCCTTTTGGTCCATCTTGACCTGGTAGTCCTTGATGGCCTTTCATACCAGGAACTCCTGGTAATCCAGGTAACCCTCGTGGGCCAACCTGCCCAACGCTTCCTTGTGGGCCTTGTTCGCCATCATCTCCCGGAGCGCCATCTTTACCTGGTGGACCCGGTAGACCTCGTGGCCCTGAAGGACCTGATACGCCTGGTGGACCAGGCTCGCCAGGTTCTCCTCGTGTTCCCTGGAAGCCTTGTGGTCCTGCTACACCCGATGGACCAGGGGTCCACGTGGACCTACGGGACCAACTTGGGCTTGCATGAACTGGAAATTGTCCGGAGCAGGTCCCTTATCGGAACCAGCCATAGATTCTTGGAGCTGCTGCGTGTAGAATGATAGATCAGGTGGAGGTCCTGGTGGCCCTGGCAATCCAGGGACTCCTGGTGTTCCCGGAGTTCCAGGTACTCCTACTTCTCCAGGAACTCCTGGCTGCCCAGATGGCCCCAGAGGAATCCGGTTACCAATTTGAGCGGCATCAAATTCTGGAGTTTCCGTCGTGGTCGTCGTGGTTGTCGTTGTTGTTGTGGTGGGTGGAATGATTTCTACATTCACCTCGGCCTTGATTTTAGGACAATCGGCTTCATCGCAAACGACAACGCTGTTGCGACACTGGCATGTGGCGCAACCTTTGTAGCCCGATTGGAACTGATCCGCTTCTCGGTACCATTTGTCTTCGTGATAGCACGTGAAAGGCTGTACGATCGATTCCGGCTCCAGTGGACTCACACTGACGGGAATGTGGGGAGCTGGAACTTCACCACGCGGGATTTCATCGTCTGGCTGGCGGAAGGTCGATTCCGTGCGGCGAGTTGCTGCAAGAAGAGAATTATATTTAATTATATACTTGAAAGAAAGCGTATGCTATCATCATCATCATCATCAAGGCTCTATAACAGATTCGCGTCAAAGTATCACAGAAAATCTTACACACATGTATAAGTACAGATAGTTGACCAAAATATAGTTTTGGGGATTGTGCCAAGCTTTACAAAGAAGCTATATACAATCTACTTTAACTAGATAATTTTATTGGATAGACTGACTGCATCTCCAGAATGTCTTTTGAACAAACATCGATCTACTTTGTTTATCATATGTCCTTGGAAAATCTTGCATCCAATTCTATAACAGATATCGTTGGGAACATCATCACTTGTTTCTTTTGTGACTCAAAGCCGGCAAAGTAATGCAATTTCGATTCGTAGAGTTACCAAAAAATGGACTTTGAGCATTTACATAATGTGTATCCATGCAATAAATATACAAACACACATTTTTGTCTTTTCCCGTGATTTTCTATCAAGTTAAGAGACATCGAGTTTATCGTGATTGCAGGACTGTATCATTTATTATGGGTATTTTGCGGAACTTAAATTTAACAAATATAATGTTATTTAGATATGTTAGGATCAAATAACAGTAATATTTATTAAGTGATTCGTTGATTTGACGCACTTTTTTTCTGTCAAAACAATGTCCCTGATCATGCTTTGAATAACTGCTCTATCGATGCTTATGTTAACATTTACCCAGCAAACGGAGTAAACAATTTCATTCCGCATTGGCAAATTGCTTGCCAAACCGGTGGGTTCTCTCCAAATTTTTCACAAAAAAAAATGATTTTTCTGAGCTTGG
This sequence comes from Aedes japonicus, assembly GCA_034211315.2. Taxonomy (NCBI): domain Eukaryota; kingdom Metazoa; phylum Arthropoda; class Insecta; order Diptera; family Culicidae; genus Aedes; species Aedes japonicus. The sequence continues at coordinate 22,947 of JASCZW010014350.1, forward strand.
CATAGGAAAGGTCCTTGCTTTACAGGATGGAAAGGGTTACTTGTCAGTAAAATAAATGTTCATAAAACACAACGAAAACTGGAACCTCTCACGTTTTTCTTTTACAATCAACTATAGGCGTTTCTTGAACGCTTCGTATATTGTGCCGAATATTGATCAAGAGTTTGTTGATAGATTTAAGAGTTGTGACCTGT
>JASCZW010014351.1:0-23127 GCA_034211315.2 Aedes japonicus
TGAATTTAAGAAGTTCTGTATATGTCTAGCAAGTTTCGATGAGACAATACGGATGACACCAACATGATCTGGGTGAATAGATCTAAAGAAAAACAAACTAAACACATAAAGTAGAGTGAAGTGAGCCAAATAATTGATTTCTTGTTTGAACAGTGAGGATTTACTTAGAAGTTAATTAAGTTAAATTCTATCGTTATTAATAGCTATTGTGTGCTTAAAATACATTTCAATCAGAATAGTGTAAGTTTGATTCCCGAAATACTACTTAGCAATCAAATGAAAGTATTGTATATTATCTAGCTTAAAACTATTGCGAGACCTATTGTCCACTCCACTGTTACCGTATACCGTAGGTGAACTGACACAGTCGGTAAGAGCTAAAGTTAAAACTAAGTTACAAACTAACTTACAAATTATAGGACTTCCCTTAAAGGACCTACCGCTACAGCGCATGTGATCCGTGATAAACTATCGTGAAATTAGAAAAAGGGAACTAAACGTAAGTTATTATTATTATCTGTATTTACATCTAGGCATATACTATCGATTGAGAACGATGCATGATGTATAATCTTACAACTACTTACAACTATTTATACACACATTTATTCTAATTATACTCTCCTGAATTTGTATATCTCACAGGAAATTATATTCTCGCTACAACCTGATTAAACGTGTTTTTCTTCTGGTCGAGAATCATAATAACGGAAACATCCCGTTGAAACTGAATTTCAACAATATATAATTTCGTTTAGTTCCCTTTTTCTAATTTCACGATAGTTTATCACGGATCACATGCGCTGTAGCGGTAGGTCCGACTGTGTCAGTTCACCTACGGTATACGGTAACAGTGGAGTGGACAATAGGTCTCGCAATAGTTTTAAGACTATTCTGATTGAAATGTATTTTAAGCACACAATAGCTATTAATAACGATAGAATTTAACTTAATTAACTTCTAAGTAAATCCTCACTGTTCAAACAAGAAATCAATTATTTGGCTCACTTCACTCTACTTTATGTGTTTAGTTTGTTTTTCTTTAGATCCTTATTGCTAGATTAATTGAAATCACAATGTTTGCCCTTCGTATAATAAACATCGAAAGAGATGTCATAATTACCCCACTGCAAAAATGTAAAACGGTCTGTATACATTAGCTTCGCGTTGTCCAGTTCCAAAAGAGATACTTTCCGGTTCCCCGATCGCAAAATGTTGTTGCTTTTTTAACCATTCTCTTTCCATCGTGCCACCGCGATCGAGGTTAACTCCAGGTTGATGACAATCAACTATCGAAATTCTTTGTAGTGTTGAAAACAATGGCGAGAGACACCGGCACCGATCTTTCAGCAAGTGTTACGGGGGGGAGTGTTGCATATGCAACTGATCGACGAACCCCCTGAAGACATACGATTATGTTTTTGTTTTTGTTTACCGCATTGACATTGTGCTTTGTGACGTCCGTGTTGTCAATGTTTACTATCACGTTTAACAAGTGAAAGCAAGCGTGATGGCACGGGCGCTTTGGAAGGATAAAATGTTATCCAAGGAGTGAAAACACCGAAATTGTAAGTGTACTATTAATTACAAAGAACCATTTAATAAACCAAAGATTTTAGCTTTGTAGCACGTGGCAAATACTGCAACTGAGCGTTTCATTTGCCCTGCTGAAAGATCGGTGCCGGTGTCTCTCGCCATTGTTTTCAACAGATAAGTTTTCTAAACTTCTGGAAACCCTGGCAGCCCTGGATAGTTACCTGAACTTCCGTGAAGAACCCTTTACTTTTGGAAACTTCCCTGAACTCGTGGTAAGCTTCTTGAATTTGTGGACAATTCCCTGAATTTCTAGGAAACAATCTGAATTTCAGGAAAGTTGTCTGAACGTCTAGGAAGAACCCTTAATTTCTGGAAAGCTTCCCGATTTTTTGGAAAGTTCCCTGATTTTATGGTATTGCCCTTTGACATCAGGGAGAATAGCTTAACCTCGGGAAAGTCTTAGTCAAATCTAAAAAGTATACCGAGCTTCTGATAAGTTCCCTGAGTTTCTAAGTGCACTGAATTTACAAGATTTTTTTGAGCTTTTGGGAGATAATTTTTGTCTATCAGTTTCTTAACCTGTTTCGATATTGGGGGCGTAAATACTGCGGGCCGTAAGTCTTAAGGACAGATTTGCAAAAATTCATCAGGGTCACCAATCCCCAAGTTTTCGTCGAGAGAACTTGCTGAGGCCAACATCCGTAGGCTGCAGTGCACCTATGTAACACTAAGGCCAACATATCCAGCTGCATATCAACAGCTGGAAAAAGTCATTAGTTGACTGTAGTTGTCGCATAATGTCTAGGATCATATCCCTTGGCATGTTGAATCGTCGCAGAAAGTGCTTCTTGCTATAGGTTGGCGTGGCGCTATCTATCACAATCAGCACTATCTAATATCGTTTAAATGAGATGCATGCATTCACACAATCCATGGTAAAAAGTTTGCGAACAATCCTCGGTCTCTGTAAAACCAAAACTTCTGATCTCTGAATATTGTATGATTGACAAGATGATAGGTGTTGGTGGGTTTAACAACAAGAAATACTACACCGGTGCGGGGAACGCAAAGTTGGTCTGTTTTAGCTGGTTCATTTTAAGTTTGCTGATGCAAATCAACTATAAAGATGTTAATATAGACCACCGCTGAAGATGCTTTAAGCGGTACGTTTTGAACAGGCTCAACAATGAGATCGGTGGACCGAGTAAATCACAAAAACGCTACTCAAATCATTTGAAAAAGGTGTGAGTATGGTTCCTTTCATATGACAAAAATTCCCGATGACTTTTGAAATTCCCGCCTATTTCCCGCATATTTCGCAATGATTTTGGATTCCCGCATTTCCCGATTTTCCCGAGTCTGTGGCCACCCTGCTAATATTATCAAATGTTTTGTGTTCATGAATATCAGGTTAGGATTAATATCGTATGTATCAGGCTGTGAAATAGCAAGGGACAATATACTTAAGTTGTTTTGTCTTTCTTATATACTTAGCTTTACACGAAAAACGTTCCTATTCAAGAGTGAAGCAGAGAAGTAATAAGAAATCCGATGAAACGTGTCTTTATTGGAATGTAGAATCATTAATTTGAACTGACATTTGCCGGTGGAGATTGCCAGCAGGCAAATGAATCCATTTTGATTCAAAGTATACCAGTTTTATTACTTAGGAAAGCAATCAAATGTGTAGAACGAAATACTTTACAGTACAGTTAAAGTTGTTATAATAATTGCTGCACAAATTAAAACTAACATTCATAAAAATATACAATCTTTCCGAATATGAATAATCTACAAACTAAAGGACAAATATAGGAAACGATGACAATTTGAACAAGACACACCAAATGAGTATGTATAGAAACGAATCAGTATTGTGAAACGTTTAACATGCCAAACATAAAAGCGAACTACATAACAAACAAGTAAACAAACAAACAAACAAAAACAAAACGCTAATGTTGATGGCCATGGATTTTCTCCACGACAAGATCCTTCAAGCAGTGTATGATTAAATCTACGAACGAATCCCTAATGCTACCACGTGACTTATCCTCCTGGTATAAACTGGGAAAGTAACGACCGTTTTGCCCCCACTGATAACAGTTGCCATCCTTCCGTTTCAGTTCGCGGATCTCCTGTCTACAAGTATCGAGTGGATTTAAATTTCATGAAAATTTACCATCTATCGATCAAATAACTCACCTAGCTTTCGCGCACAGGTCTTCGAAAGTTGGAACGTTGTCTGTGTCGTGGTGCGATTCGTCGGAAAAGCTCCGCGCGTTGGCTGGAAGAGAATCGAAAAATAAATATAATTAGCAGTTATCATCTACATTGTTGCTGCTGTTACATAATCGCAGAAGCGTCTGCTCCGTCCAGTGGCTACTCAGTAGTTGTGTCTCTGCGCATCATCTCTCGTTCCACGAGGCAAAACTTAGCGAGTCACAGAACAACTTTCGATTGCTTTCGGTTCGTTGCCACCGATTACAAATCTCCCACCTCAACTTTTACCATGACAGACCGGACCGGAAGGTAATGTCAAGGACGACAAAAAAAAGCTACTTAGTATGAACAAAACGGAACAAACGCCATATAATTATCATCGCGACAATGCAGTCAAGCGGCTGTTGTAGTTGTGTTGCGTCTCGTCGGACGCATTCTAGTACTACCAACACGCCTGATAAGATTAATGACTTTTGCTGGCTACTGGTTTGCTTACTATGAACAGTACGCTAATCGTCGTCCAATCATGGGACAAAGTCAATTTTGATTCATTTGTTCCGATCCCATGTTGTGGTGATGTTACACTTGTTACTCATGTTCAGCTATTAGCTCTCTCGAAGTGTTTGCTTCGCTCGGTGCTTCTCTCTTTCTCTCTCGTGCTCAGACAACCAAACAACTGTCAGCTGTTAATTTTCCTCTAACTGAGAATAGGAAACGCGTGACCAGCTCGGTTGGTAGGTATAGACAGATCATACGCCTTCACATCAGTCTAAAATTATCGTTCGCCACAGACGGTCATTGGCGAGAGGCCACGAAAACAGAAACAGCTAGCACCATGCATCGTTTAACAGTCGAATCCGACCCACCCAATGGCGAATACAACCGCGGCAGGGCCAGTCCGGCAGAAGCCATGCACAGTCACGAGAACAGCCGAAATCTGAAACAGGTAATCCAGGAATGGACCAGCTCGGATCGTTTGTGCTACTCCATCGAGTTGATCCCCAAGGAGGAATTTGTACTGGATCTTAGCCGATTAGGTCCCAAGCCGATGTTCTGCTCGCTACCGTGGATTTCGGATCACAACCTTCAGTATCAACGATTCGTGGACACACCGATGCTGAAAATGACCGCCAAAATTGTGCCACACTGCTCGGTCATGAATCACATATCCTGTTACAATATTACCGAGACCCAAGTGGACAAGTTCGTGGAAATGGGCAATTGGAACCTGTTTGTAATCCGAGGCGATACGGTGGGAGAAAACCAGCGTTTCAAGCACTCCTCCGACCTGGTCCAGTATCTACGAAGTAAAAACAATCCCGAGATGACCATCGCGGTTGGAGGCTACCCGTACGTACATCCAGAGTCACCGTCCATAGATTATGACGTCAAATATCTAAAGCAAAAGGTAAGTAGAATGTGATAAGTGATGAGACAAATTCTAGTGCTAGTGATAAGATATGTGCGACGACCACGACGAGTGACATTGGCGAATATGTGTAAGGCGTGCAGTACTAGAATTCACGATCAGCCTCCCATAGCTTGGCTCTATTTTTAGAGATACTTTCATTGATGATGATCAGTTGAATGTTTCTCTGTCACGGGCAAGCGCGCCATCCGACTAAACATATTGTTTTGGGGAGGTTGAACACACGAACGAACACACACCCACACACACTCAGGCACAGGATTTGCAAATCAAAACAAGTGTGCGAAAATCTGGGCAATCACTGGTTTATTTATCTCCATTGATAGTGAAATGATAACGTGTTCAGACCATGCTGATTGGTGCAGTCTGGTGCTTTTGCAATAGCCAGCAAATGTTGTGGTTAGATTGGCTAATTAGATAGTGTCAATGCATCGGTCGTGTACGGTTATTTGATTCAGGGTGTTTAGTTAACATAGGAAGAATACAAATATTTTCTTTCGATGCAAACGTCGTATCGTATCACATTGGTAATCGCGTTTAATTATTTTCGTTGAGTATCGCATATTTCCCCCGTGTGTTCACATGACCCGTCACGGTCCGAACGAACAAGTTGATGGTCGCGAGGGTTGTTGTTTTGAACGGTTCCAAAAATATTCTGTTCAAAAAATGCAGCAGCGCGCCTGTTGCGTCATACAAACTGCCACCGGCCACCAAGATCGGCACTTCGCGCAAGGTTTGATGAATGGTGGTTTTTGGTTATTTTTTTTGGGTATTTAAATATATTGAGTTTATGGGAAAAATCTTAAGATTTGGGATACGCTTAGGGGAAGAAATTAGCGCGCTCCTTGGTTGTTTAGATCTCCTATTGGTTCGTTTGCCGAAGAGAAAACGTTTAGCGATGTTTCAGATTTTTGAAAAGTTTCAAAACATTCAAAATCACAAGTTTTTTTTTAATTGTATTTGTTTAACGTTTGCATTAAAGAAATGGGCTTTTTTGGTGATAAAAAAAAGCTAAGACAGATAATTCCTTTTGAGAAATTTCCCATGGAAGGTAATTATTTAAGCTTACTTGCAAAAAATTCTACGCCCTTGCGAGCGGCCATCCAGCAGTAAACCAGATAATTCGTTATGGCGGACGAAAACATGCGTGTAGGCATGTTTTTGAGTTCTTTCTTCGTTTTATTTATCAATTCCTCCTCAGTTTTCGCGACAAAATTGTTGGGAGTAGATCTTACGCTTCAGGTTGGCCCACAGATTCTCGATGGGACGCAGCTGGGGGACGTTGGGCGGGTTCGGCGACTTAGATACCACAGCGATATTCAGCCGCTCCATCTCCTCCAACGATCGCTTCGAGTAGTGGGCCGACGCCAGATCCGGCCAGAACACCGCGTCTTCGCCCTTATGGCATTTCTTGATGAACGACGCAACTACCGGCAAGCATTTCGTACTATAAGTTTCCTCGTTCACGGCCAGCCCAGAGCGAAAGAGGAGCGCCTTTGACATCCCCTACTCGCTGATTGTCAGCCACAGCAGCACCTTCTTGGGGAACTTGGTGTGTAAAATGAACTCGGAGCTCACTTCCTTCGTGGGGGAAGTAAAATACGCAGTGCCCTGCCAGTCGTTGCCATCCAGGGTTAGATAAGTCTCGTCGTCCATCACCACCGCCACGTCGCAATTCGCCGGGAAAATCGAGATGACTATCTTATTCAGCCGCTGCCGTTGCGTCATTGCCTGCAGCTCCGAAACCAATTGACGCGACATCCGCTTCCTGGTATGTATGTTCATGTTCGCGTTGTTTCACTGTTTTTGCTATCACGGTTAGAGTTCGACTGATAGAGCTGTCAAATTTTGTCTGCTGACTCATGGGTTACTATGATTGATGCTGCATTTTTATCCCTTTTTCTTAATGCAAACGTTATTTGTAAGGCTCAGACGTGTGTTACACTTTGCGGAGCCGATAATCAATATTGTTATTAACAATGCATAGCTTTTTGGTAACTTTAAGTTGATAAATGCTGCTCATGGCTACGGCTGCCATCCAGTACTCGGTTCCTATAGCCCCTTTCAGGAGCTAGGCGGACACAAAAGGATAGTATAACTGGGACACACTGGCAGGGCATTTACTAGAGTGGAGGGGAGGGGGTGATGATATTACAGTCACAGAGAACAGACATCCAAGCTGGAGTGCCAACCGTGTGTAAATTTCTGTAACTGCGATTTTAAAATTACAGCTCGTTTTCTTTAGCTTTGGTGAATCGTATGTTGATGGCGCCACTTACCCACCTTGAAATTTGATAGCCTGCAATTTCAGTTTTGTGAAACCTAGACTAGGCGGCGTTGTTGTTCCCCAACGGTTTGCTTTTAAAAGTTTACAAAGTAAATTGGAAAAAAAATGTTCGAGGCTGGATGTCTGTTCTCTCTGTTACAATCGTAGATCAGACAAACAAAGGAATTCGTAAATCGCTTGCATGTAGGGAAGATCACGCATTCCCAAAACATCTCTTACCTCGCGGAAGGATTGTCTACCTCGGCCCACTAGGGTGTTCAATAGTCGTACTCTAGAGGCATCATTATCCGGGCCTACACACCACACCTACATAAATTGCTTTCGACAAGATTAATTCTGTAGAGATGTGTGTCTAGCGAGTAGTGGTTGGACATAAGTCTTGACATCACACGAATGAACCCGCGACTGACATCCAGACCTTTCAACCACGATCTCGACGAAACATCTGGAATAATGGAATGTAACCACCGCCACAGAGAATTACTTGTCCAAGCGTTTTGCCCACTTTGAAGAGAACTCTGACGTACTACTGGGAAAAAAATAATCATGTGAAATTCTTCTTTAAAAAATCTCGCCTTCTTATGCCACCTTGCCAAAGAGTCCGCCATTTCATTGCCTGGAATTGAGCAATGTGAGGGGACCCATACAAAGGTAATCCTAAATGATCTTTCGATCAACGCACAAATCTACTCCCTTTTTTTTTTAAAGAAAGTAAGATGAGTGCCTCACTGTTTTCATGGACCGGAGGGCCTCAATAGAACTGAGACTATCCGAGAAGATGAAATAATGGTCTAAGGGCATATCAGAAATTATACCCAATGCGAAATTGACTGCTGTCAGCTCAGCAACATATACGGAACAAGGTTCCTGAAGTTTCCGGAAGTTAGATGAGTATTCATTGTAGACACCGAAACCAGTGAAAATTCTTCTATTGCAATGGACATGTTGGTACTTTTTAATACAAAATTTGGGGAACTAAAATAGGTCGAAGTTGATCTGGAGCTCATAATCAATGGAGGAACTGTGATAAGGAGACTAGAAGAGCTATACCATGGAAGACTAATATCGGATGAAATATAGTTAATATAGATTCGCAAGAATCTTGACTGGGTACTCAATTCGAGTATTTCTTCGGTGTTTTCAATCACAAGGTTGTTACTGATTCCACATTTGATCAGTGTTCTGGATGAGAGCTCCCTGAAGCGGTTCTGTAAGGGTTTTACTTCTGCCAGAACCTTCAGGCTATCCCAAGTGACAATTTTAGTTTTATTCCAGCCGTATAGCACTCCTCCCGGCTTTGTTGATACGACTAAAACTGTTTTGTCCACCTCATCTATGCATATTTTAAGTCGAAATTAGTACAACGTGGCCCACTCTGTAAACGGTTGAGAAAACAAATTAATAAAACCTTTAGAAGACCATACATTTTTTGAAAATGTTCTAGTGAAAGATGTTATGACCACAACCTATTGGCTGCCATGAAAACCAGCATAGTGCCGAATGGCCACAGCTGTCAAACCTCACTGTTATATCGTGGTTGGTTTTTGTTGTTCCGCTTTGTTCGATTGTCTGCTCTCCTGATTCATTTAACAGTAAATAATATCTAAGAAAAAAGTTCTAGTGTTGAGGAAAATTTTGTTTGATAGCAAAATATCGATAACATAATGATGAATTTTTTAGAAATTGATGGAATTCAATAAGGTTACATAAAAGAATGCCAAAATTGGTCTTCGATGTTCAGTTCATTTGCGTTACATTTAAAATTAGGTGTATTTAGTTTTACACATTTCAATGTTCAATCTTCGCAATGGCTACTATAAAACTATTCTGTCAATTTGTGACTTCCCTCAATGCCAATTTGCCGTTTAATGCATTTACTGGAGGTAAAATGGTTTTAAAGTGCTTTTTCAACAGACCATAACATGATTGAGTCCTAAAACGGTATTTCAAAACAGTTCATAAATTCAAAATAAGATCTTTGATACGAGTAGAAGGAATTTTAGAGGACAAGATTTCAAGATCGTTGTAAAAAAGCTGTGTAAGTTGTAAACCTGACTAAAATATAAAACCTATTGGAAGCTCTTGATACCATTATAAAATCAAATTTATTGTTGCTTTTATAAAACTTTAATAAAACTTAATAAAGCTAGAAGGTTGGCAATGCTACTTGGGATACGCAGTACGTAAATAACGATATTGAATGCGTTTGAATTTAATGAGGTGGCTGTATCTTTCCGAAAGGGTGCAAAAGAGCCATATTCGAGAACTGAAAGATAAGTTGTTTTGTAGAGTTTAATGAGGTCTTCCGGGTGAGTACCCCACCATGTTCCGGAAATTGATCTTATAAAATTGATCCTTTGTTGACATTTCTGTTATAAGATGGACAGATTATCAGTGAATTTTGCAATGGCCTTTGCAAGATTTCCGCACGTGGACCTCTAAAGGAGATCACAGTATCGTCTGCAAGTTGTCTTAGCGTGCATCTATTTTTCAAGCAGTTATACCTTTAACATAAAAAATATAAACAATAAAAACAATAAAAATAAAGTAAGGGACTTAAACATGAGCCTAGGGGTAACTCCATGTAGCTAATTCTGGAAGTTGTCAGTTGGCCTAGATTGAAGGTCATTTGTTTTTTTTTTACAGTAAATTATACAAGAAGGTATTTAAAATTCCTGGTAAACCACTACTGTGCAGATTATCTGCCAGTATATCTATGGAAACTGAATCAAATGCGCCCTTAATATCTAGAAATACTGAAGCCAATTGCTTCTTGTGTGCAAAGGCCAGTAAATTTCAATAACTTCAGATTGAGTTGAAAGATTTTGTGATTTTGAGGATTCTTCCTAGCATTTTCAAACAAATGTCCCCTTTCCCAAATGGATCTTCTAATCGTTCAAAATTGAAATTTTTAGTTCTGAACCCATTTTCTGAGCACAACGGTTTTTTTTCGATGATGTAGACTCTTGTTAAGCAGACGAAAAGTTATCCTGGAGTTATCCCTGGGACCTCAACCCTTCTTAGCTGTCTACATAAACTTGAGAGCTATCTTCAACGGCCAATCAACTTAGTTTTGCCAACCAGTATGTTTCATTATGGTCATTTTCGTAGCTACGCTAAGATTATAGGCAAAATAATACAGTCGGGTACCGGTGTTCTGGGTTTCGTTCTTGCGGCAAACCTTATAGGATTTTCACTAATTGGGGGCAATAAGTTCTATCTCAGTTGTTTCAAGTCATAAACCTCTACAGTACTCGGCAGAATCATTTTACGGCGTTAGACTAACAAATATGTGTAATTAAAATCCGGTTTAATTGAGATTTTCATCGCTAGAGGCGCTTCACTTTCGAGTTACTATATAGGATGGGATCCTAGAGTATCTCGAGAGCCTCACCGCAGTTAGGACATATCAATCTTCAGTAAGCTTGACTTCGTGGTGAAACCCTTTCCAAAGACGATAACAAAAGTCCGGAATTTACTCACTACACGGCGCTAGTGTGCATATGACCTTCCAGTTTGTTATTGCTATATCTCGAGAGCTTTTCTAGTTAGGACGTTGCTTTCTTGAGTAAATTTGTTTTAGTGAACAAGTCAGATGGTGATCGCATAGGTTCTAAATTCACTCACTCACAGGCGGCGCTAGTGTAGATATGAGGGACCAAATTATTAATGCTATATTACGAGAGTTAGGACATTGATTTCTTCAGCAAACTTGTGATAGTGGCTTCCATATGGTAGTCTTATAAGTTCTTGGTAGTCTTATAAGTTCACTTACTATTTACGTGATGTTACTGAGCATATCAGTTTCGAGATTGTCACATCACATCAAATTGCTTTCTTCAGTAAACTTGTCCTAATTACCAGGCACTTCCAGGTTATATAAGATCAGGAATCACTCATCAAGGGGCACTAGTGTGCATAAGAGTTTCTTGTTTATATATGCTACATTTCGAGAGCTTTATTTGTTTGGACATTGCTTCTTCAGCAAATTTGTCCTAGTGGTCAAACCCTTCCGAATGGTAGTCATATTAGTTCGGATTTTACAAACTACGCGATGCTAGTGTTCTTTTTAGCTTACAGTTCTCAAATATACTCCTAGATCCAACCGATTAGAAGGGACAGAGGAAAAGCAGGGGCAAGGCTAGCAAGGGCAGGGGCTATCAATATGGAGGTAGACATTGGCAGTGAAGTAGCATTATGCAAGGGATGCCCCCTTGCCTACCCTGCACCTAGGGTAGCTTGGTAAAAGAATGTGTGCTCGATAGCATACTACCGTTCAAATGAGTTTCCGCTCGTTTTCAACTTTCATCTTTCAACTTCACAGCCTGCCGTACTCTAACCAGGGATAAGGTGCGACGCAAATCTCTTTGAGTGCAGCACGCGCTGTCACGAGACAGCACACTAAATTTCAAAGAGACGTGAAAGTGCAGTCTGTACTCCCGTGCACCCTTGTTGTGCCGTGCGCTCAAAGCCACACATCTCATTTTGAATTTGCTCTCGTCTCTTTGGGTGCTAACGATTGCACTCTCCCTTCTCGTCTCTGTGCAAACACAAGTGCAAAAAACAGACACGGCGGCATGGGCCGGACTAGCATGTGAATAAAGATTTTTATGAAATGTTCCATCTATGAACCCATACAATGCCTTTTTGTTACTAGCATCAAAACTTTTCATTTTGCTACCATTTACCAAAGCATGAGCCAAAGCACAGAGTAAAGCACTGAGTAGAGCACTGAGTAGAGCACTGTGCATTACTCTTTGTCTCTGAAAGAGTAGTGCATGTGCGGCTATCTGTCTCTCGTGCTGCTACGAAATCTCTCGCACTTTCGTTTTGTGCGCTCTTCTGAAACAGGAGACGCACACTTGAAATTGGGTGAAGCACTTGCCTATTTTGCACTACTCTGTGTTTTTCGACAATCCCTGACTCTAACGGACCTATCGATACTTTCTCTACGTTTCTCTTCGTTCTAGCAATAAATTAGTGTCCACTCTTATGTTGATGGGAAATTATCTGCTTCTGACAATAATAATGCGAAATTTTAGCTGAATCCATGAGTTCTATCTGGAGTTACTGCAGTCTTTGTTTAACTATTTCTGAACATACAATTTTTGAACGCCATTCTACCCGATTTCCCTTGTACGGCTAATCTCTCGTTTTTTACAAGAAGTTTGATTTTTCTCATTGTATGGTCGATTTTACATACTGTTAAGTTTAAGTAATTTACCTAGGAGTAGGTAATTGTATTTTTTGGCCTATCTGCGGACCGCGGCAAGCGAGTACAATGCAGCCGTCACACCACCTTTGTCCTAAAGAGCTGCTAGAGCCCTAGAAGGGTCAGTGAAAGTGCAGAAATCAACATGCTCGGTTGATCATGGAGCGAACTACGAAACACGTGGGAAGACTCTGGAAGACGAATGAGATCAACTTTCCGAACTGCTATCCAATGGCGTTAAAACGCTTGATGCAACTGGAAAGGAAGTTAGAGAAGTTGCAGAAACTGTATGCAAATATTTGACGACAAATTGAAGAATATCACGCACATTGCTAGCGAAGAAGAGCTGACCACAGGAGCCAGATCTACTAGTACCATTGGTGTAGGTTGGCTTTTGGGACAGAAGATTTGCTTTTATGCGAATGGTTCGTCTTCCGCAATGACAATAGTGAGAACCCAAAGGTATACGTCATGGGGTCATTATTAATCCACACTATGTCGAGGACTACTTTGACAGTTTCGACACTTTTGTAGAGGCGATCGCATGAGCAAAACAGGTGACAGGTTCAACTAAGCACAAGCCGGATTCGAACATTCGGAACTGGGTGTCGAACTCTTTAGCAGTCCTCTCAGCTTTTTTCCCAGGGCTGAGACAAATCTTCGGTTTTCCGGCAAGACAAGCAATCATCAAGTTAGCGCATTCTTGGTGTATTCTGGGATCTAAAGTTAGATGTGTTCATATTTTCCGTTAGGCGTCTGTCAGAAATTCGGCAATATTTTTATGAAGACAAGCGACTGACGAAGCGGATCGCTTTAAGCTATGTTATGGGGCTTTTGGATCTCCTGTGTTTGCTGTCGATGTTCATGATCCACGGGAAGGCGCAAGGAACACGCTTATGGGTGTGGAGCATTCTTCCGATCGGTCGTTCAAGGAGAGGTGAACTGTAGTCTTGTCATGTCCCGAGCTAGTTGCACCACTAAAGCGATAGTCGATCCGAAGACTAGAGTTGATGGCCGAACTTCTTGGCGCCAAACCATCACGGAAACGCACTCTCTGCCGAGTGAACGAACAGTTCTGTGGCCGGACTTCCGCACTGCTTGTCTACAGTCGGACTAGAATCGGTCAAACAAATTTGTCGCATTCAGAGTTGGAAAAATTCTGGAGTTAACGCGGATGCGAGACTGGAGATGGTTATCCACGAGGCAGAATATCGCCGATGTGCTTCCGAAGGGCAGTCGCGGTCTTCCTTGCAAAACGATTCTGAGTGGCTACAAGGTCCGTCGATGCTATACTTTTCGAGCGAACAATGACGAACAGTCGAAAAGATTGAAGTTGTTTTATGCGGTGGTGGAACAGTTTTCAGTTGAACGAAACTAGTAATTATTTCGGCAACGGTAGCACGTTTTATTAGCAATTATCAGTGTAGAAAGGTCAACTTGCCACTTATGACTTGTCAGTCTACAGAGCGCTAACGTCAATGAATTAAAGCCTAAAACTCAACAGTCGAGAAATCACTTCACCAGAAGTAGCTTCAGGAAGTGGAGACAGGCAGAGTTCGACAGTTTGCTAGATGAAACGAGTGCACTGACGCAGAATCTCAACAAGAACTTCGGTCTGCCACTGGAAAGGATGGAAAGGTCTAGCAGTCTCTAGAAGCAATCACGGGTGTTTTGAGAGTACGCAGATGGTTAAAGAAGAACTGCCAGTCGCCCGAGGTATCCAATCATCCCGTCCGGGCATTCGGCAGGTAACAAAGGAGTGCCTGTGGTGCAAGGTGAACCGCTGTGGACCATCTGTTCCAATGGTGGCGCCGCTACCGGGTCAACGCACTAATCTTGACTTGCGTCCCTTCAGCTTGATGGGATTGGATTATCTTAACCCAGTAGAAGTGACGGTGGAATGCAGAAAGGAAAAGCGATTGGTATTCGCTTGTATAGCTGTAAGAGCTGTATACCTAGATGTGGATCATAGCTACAGCGCGCAATCCTGCCTAATGGCAATCAGAAGATTCACATGCATGCATGGAGCTTCAGATTTTGTCTGATAATGCAACGTGCTGTCGAGGACGGAAGGAAATTGACGGACGAGATCCTGTCGACGAGTCTGGCCGAAGTGGAAGACATGTTTAACACACGGCAGTTGACGTATATTCCTCAGGTAGCAGCTGAAGGACGTCGGTGGTGTAATTGCAAGCGTGTTTACCTCTCACGCCACTGGGTTTGGTCAATTCAAGTCGACACCAATCTCTGATCCTTCGGAAAGGAAGTAAAGCCATTGGTCCCGGCCCATGTGTTGATGGTTTCGATATGTAGGGTCCAGGTGGTGGATTTGTCGAAGGAATATCTTCTTCACTAAATCATCGCACAAATTGATTTCAGGAAAGGAAGCAACTTCAAGAAGGTGATGTTGTCTTCATAGTTGATAGGAAGAACAGGAAGAACTAGATGCGATGAACCGTTCACAAGGTTGTCGAAGGAGTGGATGGAAATATCCGTCAAGCGGATGTAATGACAGTGGATGGCAAGGTACACCGGCGAACCATAGTGAGGAAATTTTGATAAATTAAAACTGTTAGCGAACAATTGGATCAATACAGTGGAATTTTTTTTCACAAATATCAATTTTTTTAACCTTTTGTGCCACAAGTTAACCCAAGAAGATCTTAACCGATACGTTGCAACTCTCTGTACGGTTATAAGTTGTAGAGGATAAGGAAGACGCAAGGAAATGCGAGGAAGGAACCGGACTCGAAATTCGTATGCTTCGCATTCCTATCCCACCAAGAAGCAGTGTAAAATTGAAACACAAGATTGTTTCTGATCGATTGTTTTGGAAATAACAAGAGTTGCGTCACACTGCGGCACAACAACTAACAACTTAATGAACAGAATGTCGTAAGATATTGACAGCTGTCTGTTGAAGGTTGGTACGATCTGAAAATGAGGTTAGTTTAAAAAAAAAAACGCCATCTATATGTGAGATTCTGGACTTTTTAGACTAACTAATATTCTAAATTAATCTGGGGAGAGGTAGCTCAACTAATCTTCCGGTCCGCCTCTAGGCATTTTGTTATGCGGTATCAGAACTCCACCGATTGCCTGTCGATCTGCCAAATTGGGCGACGCCTGTATTGAATTTTATATCACAAAATATTGCGATTGGGAGAGCGGATTGGAGATAGTGAAATTATTGAGTATAGGACCAAGTCTCCCCCGGGTGGTGCTAAATCGATGAGCTTGGACAGCTGCCAAAAGGCACGAAATGCAACTACGGACTCTTATTTTTACCAGGTCCCTCAATCGTAGTTTTAGATAGATTAGCGTGGATTGTTCTTTGTATTATATTATGAGACTATTATACAACACATAACTAAATGCATTATTCTGTAAATTTTAAATTTCAATCTCAATTTCAGTGAGCGAGTTAAGGTGCTATAATCTTGGCAAATTATTGCCAGACTTTTGTTTCAAATGACAAAAGTCCACCCCCAAACGAAAGGATCATAAACTAATCTTTCCAGCATCTATGCTCCCAACGATAAAATACAGATTTTCACATTATAAACCTCTATATGGAAGCGGTTGGTACGGGAGGTCCACGCTTTCTTCCTTCCCTTGATTCGAATTAGTAGAGCGATTTCTGAAACTCTTTATGGAATCGCTCTATTTTTTGGAGTCCTTTCTGGCCGGTGACAAGAAAACTGATGCATTTAAGAAGTCGTCTTATTCCAGGCTACTTTCAAGAATTGGCAGCGTTGGTTAGAGATTAGATAAGATTAGACTAACTAATATGCTAAATTGATCTTTCAATCGATGCCTTATTGCTATGAACACTCAGTTAGATCAAATTTGTTATGCTTTTTTTATCCGTGTCTGATAAGTGCATCATATTGCATCAATAATTGGAATAGTATTGCTTTAGTAGGTAACATGAGGTCCATCCAAGATCAAACATCAATTTGAACCCACATAATTCTGTCTCTTGTTGACTCGATGTTGAAAGCTGTTGGCTCAGCAACAATCACATCCTATTATGAACGAAGGCCAGGCAAAGAGAATACATAAATATTAATTAGGGCTTATTCATACACGCCTGCATGTTGCACTGTTGCACTGTTTGCTTTCTTAAATTTGATAGGCAGCCCAGCTTGCTGCGATTCGGGTTTATCTGGTTTGCAGTTGTGAATCCTGTGGAAGATTTACGACATAGTAAATGGTCAGTAATCAATAATATTGATGTTTAGTCCACAGTAGAAGATTAGAACCACTGTTCAAATGTCATCGCTTCGTGAGCTGAAGATTGAGTTGAAATCAATTTGACTGTGGCATTACTTCCATTATTCCAGTTGGATTCGTTTACTTTGTATTAACGACAAAGCTACCGTTCAGATTAGATTTGTAAACCATTCAATGAAACGACAAGTAAATCATGTAGTCAGTGGAATTAATTTGATAACTGATTTTGCTGACGCTATGTGTCCCTACATTTGGAAAGTTGACCGAGATAAGTTTAAGATTAGCTGTCAAATTTACATACTGAACATTGAATTTAGAAACAAAGGGAAAAGTATTGCATTGTTTGAGTTATTTGCTGTGCTTTGGCTTCTTTTTAAGTAGGGGCTGATCTTCTGCTAGCTTTCGAATGGTTATCTGAACATTGAGTTCAAATATTTACTGTTGGTGAAACTGTTAGACCTGTGTTCAATAGGTAAACAGTTTAGCAGTAAGTGTTTGTCAGTGTGTTTTCTTTGATCAAATAGCAATTCAAAGCCTATCGAAAACTTCTACCTTTAAGTTGTTGTCAGATTTTCGTTAGGTCGAGTCATTTGAACTGCGAACAACAAACAACAACAAGTAGGGATTTTATGAAGAATCTCTAATATGGAATCGAATTCCTCCGCGGATATTTGCTTTTTAATTTTGTTCTAGGAGGACTCCTAACAGAGCTGCAAAAAATGGAAAAAAATAAAAGTAAAATAAAAGCATGATAGGATACGAGACGGGCTCTAAGCAGTATATTCATCACCTGGGATATTTGATGAAGCAGTATGACACCATCATTAGCGACCTCAACGCAGTTAACCGGAACCTTTTCCATAGCCGTAGAAACAATGCACAATGGTCCAGAATGCGAATTTAGCTGGAAAGATACATTTTCAGCCTAAGTTTGAAGTTTTAGAGTAAAATTGTCTTCCACAAAGTTGTTTCTAATAACAAGACGCTTTTTTTGTGTGAACGAAAACTAGGGTGGTCCATATTTTCCCACTTTTTCTAACTTTTTTATTTGCAGAAACATAGGCATACATTGTTGGGAAAAGTTGTAGAATAAATAATTTCAAGCAACTATGATCGTATATTTTTTTCTGTACCTTTTGATATGACCGAATTAGAGCATGTTTTCCTACGTAGCTTAGGCTTTGTGCACAAATACCGTAACGCATAAAGGGAGAGAGGGGGTTGAGCAACCGTTACTTATTGTGACATACGGGGGAGGGGGGGTGGTTAATTTGAATTTGAAAAATAAATCAATTTGAAAAATAAATCAAAAGTTAATAACCAATTGAAAATCAATAAAATTTCCTGTATGCCAAGCAAAGTGTTAATTTATTCTAGTTAAGAACTATGTTTAAATTTTTCTGCGTTAAATGAAAGCTTTAAATCCATATTTTGAAGGAAAAATATCAAAGCTGAGCCAAAGCTTTGTTTTTATATTATTGATCACGTTTGCCATAACTAGAACACTGTACCAATTATCGCCATAGTTATAAATTTTGGTTCCTTTGATGGCCAATCGCATGTATTCCTTATGGGAGTGGCCATAATATAATCACATTTATGGCCAAATGGTGCAAGAAAGCTAAAATTTTGAGGAAAATTGAAGTCTTTCTTTTGATTTCAGACCAAATTCTAAAGCTTCGATAAATGATGACGTACTATTTAAATACGATCTTCAAACGAAAGGTATCTTATGACGATTTTAGTGTGGCCACACAATCTTAATATAAAAATTCCCGCACTTTTTTCCGATTTTTTCCCGCATTTTTGCCTTATTTTCCCGACTGTTAAAATGAGTTGATATAAATTACTCGTAGCTAAATCTCTGCGCTCCCAAACTTTTTCCAGTTTGATTTACCACCAGACACTTTCCATTTATTTAAAATACGCCTTTTTGTGCGACAGGATGAGCCAATTTTCAACAAATGTTGTCAAATTTGGTAGCTTCTTCTTGGTTCTAGCCAAAATTTGTCCAACCCATTTTCTTTTTTCTGGAATCCGGCAAACAACGTCAGACGGCATTGAGCATAGCTGCCCAAATTCTTCTTTCACCATGTGTTAACACCACATGAAAGATAAGTTCATTTCTGGCCTCACCAGTTACAGCCGTGTAGCCAGATCTTCTAAGGGCATCTTCAACGGTGGTTCAAATCGTGGTTTGGATTTATTTGTTTAGACCAAACGCAAAAACATCGCTGCATCGCTGGTGTTTGTAAAATTTGTTTTATACCGGATCTATTTTGCATCATTTCAGAACTTATATAAGCTTCTAAGTTTCTTACTGAACGCACTCTTTAAAAATTTAATTTAATGAACTTCAGAATATCTTTGAAGGTTGGGTGGAAATATCTATAATGAACATGCCAGAAGTTGATTAAACTTCTCGGCAGTTGATTAAAATAATTGGAAGTTTCCAGATAATCATGAAGTTTGCTCGCTGTCTTTCGAGAAAAGCAATGGTGGAACTTTAGAGAAGTTCATTGAATTGCCGAAAAATTATTAACGTTTCAGGAAACTTGGATGAACTTCCAAAAAGTTTGCTGATCATCCATGGAATAGGAACAACTTTCTGGAAATGACGGGAACTTAGAGAATCAGATTTCGCTTCCCAGAAGTTGTTTTAACTCCCAGCAGGTACATATACTGTGATAAAAAGCAGAATATCACACATATTTAAATAACTTACGAGAAATTGAAAAAAAAGCCTTGGAATTTCTGTGGAATAGTTAGCATTACCGAGATGTTGTTAAACCGTACAAGAACTTTTTATGATCTCCAAGATTGTGAATAGGTGGAAATTCTATGAAATTGATTAAAAAGTAGTTGGTTTTTTTAATTCTCGTTTCGGTTGGGTTCGAAAAATTATCGAGTAGTAAGAAGTTTAAGTTCTTCTTAAAACTTAAATACCCTGAACTTTTGGGATGTTTTCGGAACGATTGGAAAGTTTCTCGATCACCTGGAAAGATCCCTGAAGTTCTAAGAAGCTCTCCAAACTTATGGAAAAAATCCTTATATGTTTCCTAAACTTTTCGAATGCTAAAAAATCCAGTTTCCTGTTTATCTGGGACGTTTTCTGAAATTCTGGAAAGCTCCCCGATCTAAGGGGAAGTTTTCTAAAATTTTTAAAGGATCGCAGGACTACTGAGAAATTTCCTGAATTGCTGAGTCCCCTGAGCAGATGGGAGTTTTTTCGAGCTTTTGGAAAGTTCCCTGAATTTCTGGTAAATTCTCTGAATTTCTGGGACGTTCTCTGAACGTCTGAGATGTTTTCTGACCTTTTGGAAAGTTTCCTGATCTTTGGGGGAGTTCCATGATCTTTGTGAGCATTTCCTGAAGTTCTGAAAAGTTTTTTAAATTCACGAGAAACCTTGAACTTCAAGAAAGTTTCTTGAACTCCTACATGTTCGCTGAATTTCTCAAAAGTTCTGTATATGTCTAGCAAGTTTCATGAAATTCATAGAAGTTCACTAAATCTCTAGGAAGCTCCGCAAACTGTTGAAAAGCTTCATGAATTTCTTGACTGTTTTCTATTGGAAGTTCTCTAATTTTCTGGAAAGTTCCTTGAATTTTTGGGAAGTTCCCTGAACATCTTGAGTAGTTCTATGAACTTCTGGAAAATATTCAAAATCTGATAAGTTTTCTAAACTTCTGGAAGCCCCTTGAATTCCTGGATAGCTACCTGCACTTCTGTGAAGAACCCTTTACTTTTGAAAACTTCTCTGAACTCGTGGTAAGCTCCTTGAATTTGTGGACAATTACCTGAATTTCTAGGAAACAATCTGAATTTCAGGTAAGTTGTCTGAACTTCTAAGAAGAACCCTTAATTTCTGGAAAGCTCCCCGATTTTTTGGAAAGTTCCCTGATTTTATGGTATGTTCCTTTGACATCAGGGAGAGTAGATAAACCTCGGGAAAGACTAAAACAAATCTTAAAAGTATACCGAGCTTCTGATAAGTTCCCTGAGTTTCTAAGTGCATTGAATTTACAAGATTTTTTTGGAACTTTTGGGAGATAATTTTTGTCCACCAGTTTCTTCACCTTTTCCGATTTGGGGGCGTAAATTCTGCGGGCCGTAAGTCTTAAGGACAGATTTGCACAAATTCCTGAAGGTCACCAACCCCCAAGTTTTCGTCGAGAGAACTAGCTGAGGACATACGCCAACATCCGTTAGGCTGCAGTGCACCTATGTAACTGGCCAACATATCCGGCTGCATCGCAAATTCATCAGTTGACTCTAGTTGTCGCATATTGTCTAGGATCATATCCCTTTGCATGTTGAAACGTCGCAGAAAGTGCTTCTTGTCATAGGTTGGCGTGGCGCTGTCTATCACTATCAGCACTATCTAATATCGTTTAAATGAGATGCATGCATTCACACACTCACCACCACTCAAACCAAACCACGGCAAAAAGTTTGCGAAAAATCCTTGGTCGCTGAAAAAAGCAAAACTTCTGATCTCTGGATATTGTATGATTGACAAGATGATAGGTGTTGGTGGGTTTAACAACAAGAAATACTACACCAGTGCGGGGAACGCAAAGTAGGTCTGTTTTAGCTGATTAATTTTAAGTTTGCTGATGCAAATCAACTATAAAGATGTTAAAATAGACCACCGCTGAAGATGCTCTAAGCGGTACGTTTTGAACAGGCCGAACAATGAGATCAGTGGACCGAGTAAATGACAAAAACGCTACTCAAATCATTTGAAAAAAGGTATATGGTTCCTTCCATATGGCAAAAATTCCCGATGACTTTTGAAATTCCCGCCTTTTTCCCACATATTTCCCGATGATTTTGGATTTCCGCATTTCCCGATTTTCCCGAGTCTGTGGCCACCCTGCTCTATTCTATTCTATTCTATTGTAACGCTCACACAGCCAGTAATTAAAAGCATCCTGGAAAATACTATAACCATGCGTGGCCGTCTCCATGCTTGGAAGAAAAGTCATCCACCCGACCAACCGAGATTGGACCGTAGCATAGGGGGTTCGCCGGTACCTCAAGCCCACGAAGAGCCATCGTTTGCACCCGGGTTTTGGAAACGGCGAAACGGAATGCTGCACACGCACACGCACAGGCCAACTTCTTTGCATCAAACTCTAGACCATTGACCTACCTGCCTTTGGAATCAGAGGAGCAAGAGGGCCTAACGCCGACGCATGGTTTGCTTGGAGGCGTTTTATTTATCAATTCCTCCTCAGGTTTTCGCGACCAAATTGTTGGAGTAGATCTTACGCTTCAAGTTGGTTCAATAATTCTCGATGGGTGCGGGTTCGCCAGCTTAGGTGCAAGATCGATATTCAACCGCTCAATCTCCTCCAACGATCGCTTCGAGTAGTGGGCCGACGCCAGATCCGGCCAGAACACCGCGTCTTCGCCCTTATGGTATTTCTTGATGAACGACGTAACTTCCGGCAGGCATTCGGTACTATAAATTCCCCGTTCACGGCTAGTCCGGAGCGAAAGCAGAGCGGTTTTGACATCCCCTTCACGCTGATTGTCAGCCACAGCAGCACCTTCTTGGGGAACTTGGTGTGTGACATGATCTTCACCTCGGAGCTCACTTTCTTCGTGGGGGAAGTAAAATACGAAGTGCCCTGCCAGTTGTTGCTATCCAGGGTGAAATAGGTCTGGTTGTCCATCACCGCCGCCCGGTCGCGATTCACCGGGTAAATCTAGTTGACCATCTTATTCAGCAGCTCCGAGACCAGTGGACGCGACTTCCGCTTCCTGGCATGTATGTTCATGTTCGCTAGGTACTTTTTCACTTTTCCCTCGCTCTTCCTCTTCAGCATCCTTTGGAGCTTCTTGTCGGCCGTCCGGAACCGGGCTTTCTTTAGATGCTCTGAATGTTGTCTTATAGTGCCAAGATGTTGTAGATGCCGGAACGGGCGTATTCGGCATCCACAAAGTGCCGTACGATGTCCGTTTTCGACGCGGCGAGGTGCCGTTCTTCGAACGCGCACACTTCTGAACGGAGTTGCTTCACTGTTTTTGCCATCACGGTTAGAGTTCGACTGATAGAGCTGTCAAATTTTGTCTGCTGACTCAGGGGTTACTATGATTGATGCTGCATGGGTAGTTTCGTCAGTGCGGGTGAAGGTAAACCCATAAAAAATGGACAATTTTTGTCCATTTTTTAAATTCAAACGTTACAACCGCGA